>CAMQGK010000334.1:367500-450000 GCA_947000775.1 Pterois miles
AACCTCATTTTCTATGGCCCATGAGGGCTTGGAAAGAATATAGTATGCTTATCATACAATTCTATGCCACTTTACAGAAGTACGGTGTCCTTAAACTGCATATCCCACAATGCATCTTGATTATGTGACATGCGCACAGAAGCGTCAATATCAGCGGTTTCCAGCAGCGGCCCAGTGTTGCCAGTTTAGCAACTTAGTCGCTATATTTAGTGAGTTTTCAGACCCATCTAGCAATCCTTTCAAAAAAGAGACTAGCAACAAATCTGGCGACTTTTTCTGGTGTCATTGACTTTTGGAGACTCTGATGTGAAAGCTGGTATCGTATTTACTCTTCTCAAAGAGCAGTGGGTGCTGCTATGGGCCCCTCCCCAGTCTCAAAGCACTCATAGGGGGCCCGGTCCTTGTCAACAGTCAGAGCTGTTCACCCCTCCGCATCTAGTCTGAATGAATCCTGCATGCACAAAGCCGTCGCTGGCTGATGTAAATGTAAAATTTTGGGAATCAAAGCCTAAATTAAAAAAAAACAAAACAAAAAGTACTCCGCCAGAGTGTCTCTTTTGGGTCACTTTTGCTCGTCCTAAGACCGGATAAAGAAGGAGGGCTGGAATAGTGGCATTAAAAAACAACAACAAAAACAAACAGAATTGACACAAGAAAGTTCTTTTGTTGTACACTTTAAAATTCTTCTGTAAAAAGAGAGCTGAACAAACTCTTTATTTAGACGATGTTTAAAAATTACTACAACGCTCTACAATATGAATAGTTGAATCGTTCAATGTCAGTATCTGTGTGACCCCAGCACATAATCCCTACAAAAACAAAACAGAACTCCTTCTGCAGTGCATTGCAGGTGTGCATCAAATATAGGGTTTTTCTCTTTCTTCTGGTCACTGACAGGGATGGCCCACATTTCCCATCATGCCTTTCTTGTCCTGAGTGCTGGACTGAGTAGTTTAAGTTTCTGTTTTATGTTCCTAATTGCAAATGTCACTTTTGTTAATATTTTAACATAATATATCAGAACATGGCGGCTTATGCTGGTAATTGTTATTTTTGTGCTGGTTTATAGTTTAAACCATGAGTGAAGTGGCTGTTATGTTTTTTGAGTCCAGCTACTGTATATTGTCTTTGTAATACCAAAGTTGGTGGGAGAGGAGTTTGTCGACCTTCTTTTGATTTCGATGGTCGCGATCAAAAGTTAATTTCGATCAATTTCTGATTTAGAATCAAACTCGTGGCACCCCTAGTCATGTAACAGGTCCAAGGCTACACATCTGGCACTGGGACTGGATTGTAATGTTATTGTGACTTTACATAACCTTTTTTTGTAAATTGTTAGTGCAACACAGTGTGTTGGGACAATTCATTACAACATATTATACACCATAGAGAAGCTGATTTCAGATTTGCAAAGCCACATTACTGTTAAGGCCAGATGCTTGAGTGACAGGTTAATCTGTGAGCGAGCAGATGGTTTGGAGCAAAGACAATAAAGTTAGGATGGATGGTGTAAAGAAAATGAGGAGTGACAAAGTGCATTTGTTGCCAGAGGAATCCCTATGAACCAGGCCAGCTATGGGGTGATCTGTAGTAATCACACCTTAGTTCTAGCCCACTTTCTTACCACTCTATATACTTTCTCTGCACATAATTGTGGGAGGACTGCAACCAATAAATAGCTGTGTTTCCTTTCGCATATTTTTATTCACATTTTGAAGTATTGCTTTAGAAAAGCTGTATGGAAACAGCATAATTCAATAAAACTTTGTCAATTGCGGAAAAAAGTTTTTTTTGCTCGTTTGAGGAGAAGAGTTGATGCACTACATGGATTATGGAAATGCCTTTGCTTCATAAATTCTGACATAGCGAATATTTAACTGACATGACTGATGAGCTCTTTCTGCTGTCGGCGTTGGGGATGCACCGATCCGACTTTTACAGTCTCGATAATGATACCTGGGCGTGGGTGTCGGCCAATACTGGGTACTGATCCGATACCAGTGTTTTCTGTGTGGAGGTGACTGGGACCAATCTTTTATGTGTAAGGCAACATCAGGCTTGACTTAAACATTGATTCCCTTACTGTGAAATAAAACATAATAAATAAATACTTAGACATTAATTTACTGGATTGTTATTGTACACCAACAACTTGGAAAAAAACTAACAGGAATTCAGGTGTAAATATTTTTAATGCAGCAACAAAATGGTCTACATGTAAGCAGGAATTATAATTCCAGTTTATAATGTCCGTCCATCCATCTGCAACCGCAGGGGTCGCGGTGGGGGGGCTGGATCCCAGCTGGCATTGGGCGAAGGCGGGGTACACCCTGGAAAGGTCACGAGTTCATCGCAGGGCACATAGAGACAGACAACCGTTTACGCTCACATTCACACCTATGGGCAATTTAGAGACTTCAATTAATCTGCATGTCTTTGGACTGTGGGAGGAACCTGGAGAAAACTCACACGAACACAGGAAGAACATGCAAAATCCACACAGAAGAGCCCCAATTTATTATATTTGTACCTGTGACCCTCTTGCTGTGGGGTGACAGTGCTAACCACTGAACTGAATAAAACAAAAGAATTGAATTGAATAGGTTGGCCCCGATGTCACCGGCCAGTATCGGCCCGATAAGATAAGATAAGATAAGATATTCCTTTATTAGTCCCACAGTGGGGAAATTTACATATCCGGTATCATTGTTGGCATCGGTGCATCACTAGTCGCCGTCTTCTGGGATATTACAATAAAGTGTAAATGCTCTTCTTTGTCTGTGGACAGCATGAAACGTGGCCAGTTCTAGCTGACATGAAAGAACTATTAAAACTTGCTCAATAGAAACAAATACCTGAAGACCTCTCTCCATTTTTCTCTCATAGATGGTTAGATGACCAAGCTGACTTGCTTTGTTCCCTTCACTTCTGACCAAACTATGCTGTAACCGAGTTCATTCACTCCAAACCAGTTGATGGAAACTCTCCTAATTTGCCTTTTTTTTATAATTTTAATTTTTTTTTTTTTTTGCACCATTTTAAAAGTTTGTTTAAAGTTTGCTTGACATTTGAATGGAAACATACTGTATGATAGCTAATGTGTTCTGTATTGGTATGTTTCAGATTTCCGTTGATAGAAAATAGATCTGTGAATGCGCTGCAGCTCCAGCTACTGTATGTGCTGTATGCTGTGTGCTGTGCTATGTGTGTGCTGCATTAGCAAGGTCTTTTTGCTAGCTTTCAAGGAGTGTCTGGATATTGACCTGGAGTGGAAGGATTAGTTCAGGTGCTTTAAACAGATCAGTGCCTCAGACCACCTCTCATGGCTTTAAATGGATGTCCTTGGCCAGAGCAACTGTCGTGCCACAGGAGAATGAAAAGATAGGGTGTGGGTTCAGGAGAGTGCCTGTAAGTCGTGATCTGCAACTCCAGTCATATTTTCCCTCAACCGTACGCACCGATTTCCCTTGAGATACCAGTTGTCGTCCCCTGTGAAAGCACCCATCATGAATTGGTTTCATTGCTTTAAGTTCACCGTGTTTTCTCAGCTGGGATTTTTAAAGTTCACACAGTGTTGGCTGAATAAACTTGGCTTCAGTTGTTGCTTTTTGATATCACTTAATACCCAGTAAGTTTTTGCAGGAAACTGAATGTCTGCTCTTCAATCGGGCTCAGCAGCTTGGCAACATGCACTGTAGTAATGCCCACACATAGTGTAAACAGGGAAACAGGAAGCGCTCAGGAAAACAGTTACATCACACTTCCCCCACGCATGCATGCACATAAATCCACACTCCAAAAATGTGCAGATTTACAGTATAGCCAAATATTTTTGTTTCTAGTGTCAAACACAGGTGCTCTTTTCCTTAATGACATGTTCATTTAAGAAAATATATGTGAACTGTTTCACACTAATAGTTGATATATTCCTGACACGGGCTGAAACTAAGACACATAGTCTTTCTTTTAGTTTCCCGTGGGATTTTGAAAGGGTTTACTGTAATTACTGCAGTGGTGTTTGTTGGTTGAAAATGGTGGAGGCAGCAACCACTTTAGATAGCTGAATGACAAGAGAATTACAGATTACAGTTGTTGAAATGGCCAGTGTAATTACAATGTCCAGTGCGTTGAGTTGTTGCTGTCCGATAATGTGGCTAAAACTCTGCCTGGGAAGCTTTGGATATCAGCACAGTCTTGGTTTTCAGCTCTGAGCCAAGAGAGGATAAAACTAATTCTGATGTTATCTATATACGGTAGATTAATCAGATTCTGCTGCAAACTGGAAACTGTTCAAAACATCCACCTCTGGCAGAAAAGCTCTGATGGTGGTGTCATCCCCTTTTTGCTGAGTGTATTCATCCTCCATGTACTAAAGCATCCCTGACTGCAGTAACAGTTTAGTTTTTAAACTTCCATCACCTGTGTGTTGCCTCTGTGAGGGCTGCAGCTCACATTGCAGACCCCTGAGAGGAAGGAGGCTGTTGGCTCTGTAAAAAGCACCCTCCAGATGCTCACCTTGGCTGAGCCTAATTGCTGTAAAATGGGAATTAGCTGCTGTGCGTAGCTGTGCACTAACGAGGCATTTGGGTTTGTCTCCATCAAACTCAAATGTGATAATCAGACTGAGGCCGTTCTCTTCAACTTGCTGGTTTCATGTGAAGCCAAAACATCTTGATCGTCCCCTGGTGTCTGCCTGCAGTATAGGTCATAAGTCCCGCCCCTTTCATATCAGCGGATGAGACATGGACCAAACAAAAACGTCATGTCAAATATATATTTCAAAAGGATGGTTTCTGTCAATTTAGGTAGTTCTTATGATGCTGATGTATGTTAAAGTGTTCATTTTTCTGATAAGTGTAGTTTTAGTTAATTATTTGATGCTATAAAAAGGGAGAAAGATGTCAGGATTGACCGCTGTGATTGACAGCTGCTCTGAGTGAAGTAGTCACAGAGCCAGAGGCGCGAGAGAGATGCAACTTTAACTTTCCATAACCGTCACAAGTCTGTGTAAAAGAGCATGTGTCTATTTGATCATAAATGTTGCTATAGAGATATTTCTGATAGTTATTGTGTCTTTCTAGCCTACTGCGGTGCTGACGGTGCAGCTAGTTGGCTCACGCTACTGTAGCAAGCTGTGGATGTGATTGGCTCAGTTAGGTGCACAGACTCTGGCCTTAAATCAGGGGCGGGCAATTGTTTTTCCTGGGGGGTCACATGAGAAACCCACATTGTTGCCTGGGGCCAAACAAATACTGTCAGATGTAACCTTTTATCACAATAGAAAACTTATTTTTCAGCATTTATTATACTGAAAATCTCTCCACACAGCATATTATTAAAAGAAAGTACATTATATGCAGGAGTCTTTGAACCGTACAGGACTGATTGTTTTGGGTAGTAATTATTCCATTAACAAAACTTAACATTTCTTTTAACAATTACATTTAACATTAACACTTACATTTAACATTTGACTTAACATTTCCTTTGCATTTCCTTTCCTTTCCTTACATGCAGCTTTGTAAAATGTCCTTGCTGCTAATGTAGCTTAGCTAGCAGCCTCTCGGCTGTCCTCTCCTCATCTCCAGATAGGTTTTTGTATATTTCTGATGTTTTGTCTCAAAGTGACGGCTCAAGTTGTATTTTAATACAGCCACATGTTTGTTGCAAACAGCTTTACCGGCAACCTCCACAAAATAATACTTAGTCCATGACTTACTGTAGACGTGCCACTTACTATAGAAGAAGCACACTAACAATACGCAAGCATTTCAAAACGAAAGCTGTTTTCTTTACTGTTTTTTAGTGAGTAAAATTGTGTGGTTTGTCTGAGACCATCTGGGCTGGGCAGAATGAGGGCTGGCTCCGGCCCGCGGGCCGTATAAAGCCCAGGTCTGCCTTAAAAGATGTAGAAATTTCAATCCTGGATATTTTGGTTTTACTTTTGTACAGCAGCAGGAGGTGGAGACATGTCATCTATCTATATAGCTATGATACAGATCAGAATGATTGATTTTCTCATCTAACTCTGTGCGAGAAAGCAAATAAGCATATCCAAAAATTTTGAACTATTCCTTTGAAAGTCCCCCTGTAGTCAATTTCAGAACAAGATAATAGTGTGTTTTATGAAGATTTGTTTGTGTTAATCACTCATCTCTCACGTTTTGTTTTATATTCTCTTTTGTTTAACTTGGTCAAGCTATTTGCTATCTAACTGACAGCAGCCACATATTCATATGCAGACCTATGTCATTAATTATTAATACCTCCCTGTCAAAAGGATGATGTTCTTATAATTAGTCTTTCCATTGACATTATGTCAGCGTTGCCACATTGAACTAATGTGACATTACAGTTGCATAAAGAGAATAAAGCACATCCGTTCCATCCTAAACACACTGTCTAGTATTTTAACACAGGTTGAGAGCGAGGTGAGGTAGAGTGATTCATACAACATGAACTCTGAATGACCTCATCTGGCAGAAAATCTGGTCCTCTTCAAGCAGCCTGCATTTAAAGTGTTTCTGACTTTTTACATCCACTGTATAGCTGTTTTTTTTCTTTATTGAGGTTCATGGTATCACAGACGTCTTATACCTCGGGATACAGCGAGCCTCTATGTAAACAGAGCTGTCAGAGCACCTTGTTACATCCGGACTGCTCGTTGAGGTCAAGAAAAGTTGCTTCCATTCACTAGCTTTTTTGCCACGGCTGAAATCCAACCGGGGAAGCTGCGGTTACCTGGCACACGCTGTAACCCCCCAGCTACCAAGGCACTCCCATGAGCCTCTTTAAACATACTCATTGGTTTCCGTGACAACAGGCACTAACCTTGATATGAACTCTTTGTGACCAGCAGCATTAAAGGAGTGCTGTGTGTCCAAGCATGTTGGACGGCTTTGAGTTCAAACCCCCTCTGCTTTCTTATCACTTGTGGAGAGGTGACCTTTCTGTATCGCTGTGGTGTGCCTTCACTCTTCTTGGCATGATGATTTGATGGTGTGTCTTGTGAACAGAATCTAATCCGGGGTGTTTCTGCCTCAATTTCATCCGTTGTGTCTATTTTCTAATGGTGTTATTTAGACATTGGCTGTATTCAAAACCGCGTACTATACTAGTAGTACATACTGATTTGGCCAAAATGTAGCATGTAGCATGCAGTATGCAAACAAAAGCAACATCTACGGTAAGCCCAAAACACCTTGATGTAATATGAATTTGGGAAAAATCACCAATATGCATCAGACCAGACTCTCCTATGGTATCCCACAATGCAAAGCACTGGAATGGTACAGGCTACAGTCACAACAGCAGCCAGAACCGGCATGTTTTTTACTTTTTGCGTAGCTATTTCATCACTAAATTCACTTCTGAAAATTTTTGAGGAGAGAAATCAGCTGTGTAGATTTTGAATATTGGCATTTTTAGGATATTAGATAACGAATCGAATGGGGGCGGCAGTAGCTCAGTCTGTAAGGACTTGGGTTAGGACGCGGACGTCACGGGTTCAAGACCCCCATGGACCAAGACCAACTGGTTGGAGAGGTGCCAGTTTACCTCTTGGGCACTGCCGAGGTGCCCCTGAGCAAGGCACCAAACCCCCAACTGCTCTGGGCGCTTGTCAGGAGCAGCCCCCTCACTCTGACATCTCTCCATTGACGCATGTTTATGTACTGTGTGTGAAAAACAGAGTGTAAAACTGAATTTCCCCACTGTGGGACTAATAAAGGAATATCTTTCTTTCTTTCTTTCTGAACATTTGCTCCTGAGAAGTTCCACAAACTGCTGTGACGGCTACCTCCAGACCCAGCTATGAGACACCGGTCGCGACGACGAGGGGCTATTATTTCCTTGTTAGTTTGTCGAAATATCACAACGCAAATATCCTTTGCGTTCCACTGGGAACCTGTGGTTGTCTGCTGTTTTGGAGTTGAAAAGCTCCACAATCATCCATGGGTGTAGCTCGCCCAAGAGCTGGCCAGTGACGCTCACAGACCGGCTACAGAGCAGCAGAGTGGCGAGGGAAGAGGCGAGGAAAAGAGCTGCGTCTTAGAGTGATACCTGCTGAAACAACATGACCCTTTTTAACATTACTCTTACATCTGTAGAGATATCATTCCATCATCTTGTTGCTATAACTGAAAAAGCAGTTGGAGTACATTTTGGCGAGTTTGTCTATCTCACCACAAGCTGTTGGACTGAATTGTGGGTGGTAGCTAAACCTGCAGTATCATATAAATAAAAATTGGCCACAAACAAAAAAAACATCTAACTTGCATTTTTCAATAAAATTACAATTGTGGCAGTTTGTATTTTGTCCAGTGCTTCTTGAAAGGCTAAATCCTGGCGTAGCATACTGCAAGATAAATGACTTTAATTGTTCCGTACTGCATACTAATGAAGAATGAAGTGTGTAGTACAATAGTTGGGTTTATATGTACTCAAACTTCCACAAATTGTAGCGTCAGCTAGGTGTGCATGCAGCAACAAGAGTGCTAGACTCCAACCTTCCTGTATTGTAATATTGATAGCAAGCTGGAAATAAGGACCTAATTTTAGAGTCTAATGTACCTTGATATTTGACAAAGGAAACAACGGCCATCATGCCACAGCTTCTCTTAATTACTTCTGGTGTGTGTTTGATTAAGGCACTGCAACGGCGTGCCTTCTCTATGGCGTGAGTTGTGTGTGGATGTGGGTGCTGTGGGCACTTGTGTGTTGGTGTGTATGCATATGCCCTTGTCTTCATGTTGCAGTGGGGGGTAAAATTGATTTGAGAGCCAGAACTGCTTAATCTTCTTTTAAAATTGGTATTCGACAGAAAGCTTATCTCAGAAGCCAGAGAGGAGGTGGAGGAGGGGGGAGAAAAAAGAGGAGAGGAGGAAAAGAAATGAAAGTGGTATCTGTGTCTTTTGCGTCATTGGCTTGATTCTGCATTGACTTCTTTGTTTAGACTTAACTTCATCCGCTGGAGGAAGCACGGCACTTGCATCCAGGGAATGGTAATCTGTGTTTTTGGAGAAGAGCCAACCAAGTAGCCATTTTCAACACTGTACTCGCTGTAAGGAAGCTAGAGAAGGGTGTACTGTATATCAAAGCACCATCCCTTGAATAAAACTGATATGTAGTGTTTAAAGAAACGGTACTAGTGTTTCTTCATGATAGGGAAAGAGGTTTCTTGCTGCTGTTGAGTGTAAAACTAAAACGTGCTGATGAATCCGCGTAATGAAGCCGCGTAATGAAGCCACCCAAAACCGATTTGACTGTGGTTCAGTAAAACTGGACTGCACAGCATCAGAGACATGACTTTGTTTGATCTTGGTCTTCAAGAAGATTAATCTTATATTTGGCTCTTAATAGTAACACAGGCTGTAAATCAAAATATAATGTAATTATGTTGTTCTGGAAACTGCCATCACTGAACAATATTGATACAAACCGAGCAGTTAGGATGGAAGTCTGCACTTTTGATAGTCTGCTGGACAATGATGGAGTGTTAACTTCAGATTGGGAGTTGCCTCCCCAAGTGAAGGAGTTTTTTGGGGTCTTGTCCTCAAATGAGGGTAAGCTCGAGCGTGAGATCACCTGGCGGATTGTGACTGCATCAGCAGTAATGTGGAGACTGGAGGACTGTTGTGGTGACCAGTTGATCTACAGCATGTTCCAACTCTAAATTATGGACAATAGCTTTTGGTAGTGACTATAAAAGAACGAGGTGGATGTGGACGATGTGTTTCCTTAACATAATGGTTGGGCTTGGGCTGGATAGAGATCGAGTTAGCAGCTCAGACATCAGAAATCAGACCAGGGTCAAACTACTGCACCTTTGCTTGGAAAGGAGCCAGTCGAAGAGCTTCGGGCATCTCAAGGATGCGTCCTGGTTGCTTTCCTACAAAGATTTTTGGGACAAATCCAACTGGGAGAAGAGCCCAGGCAGACCCAGAACACGCTGCTCGGATTACATATCCCATCTGGCTTTTGGATCCCCCAGGATGAGCAGTGGACATGGCTGGGGAGGAGGATATCTGGGCGATTTTGCTCAGCCTGCTGCCACCCTGACCCAGATAAACAACCAAAAATGACTGAATGAATGGATGGACTATGAGTACCCAGCAGCAACAGAATATTTGCTGATCTGGATTCGAGGGCGTCCCCTGCGATCAGACCCCACGGATCAGACGCTGGTGTTCGTGCTGACTGAAGGTCCGTCTCCGGAAGCTGCCGCCTGCCCGTCTTCCGGCAGAGTAGTCTTCTGGTGGCGTGAAGGACGAAATGAAGTTTTATTTTCTCGTCTCTGTTACTTTGGATTTAAACTATCAAATGTACTCTGAGGGCAGACTGGATGCTGCAGTGACTCACTATCACGTCTCGAGGAAGTGGTATTACAAGACTAGCTGGTTAGCATGCTCATTCCAGTAGATGTCTCGTCTTTGACATAACGTCAGCTAGAGTTGTGTATTGGCAAGAATCTGGAGATATGATGCCTATCACGATACAGGGGTTACGATTCAATATATCGCGATATATTGCAATACTGTCAGTGAGACAATATATTGTAAGTTTTTAATCTAATTTTAGGAAAGCTGTTGTAGTATAAAGAACACGCTACTATATGCATAAAATCTGAGTGAAAAAGTTTACTTTTATCCAGTGAGAGCAGTAGGATCTCCATTGCATTTAGCACAGTCCCTGTAACATCCAGTATCATAGCACTCTGAGAGGGCGCATCTCTTTGCAAATGAAATAAAGTATGGACTGAGTT
This sequence comes from Pterois miles, assembly GCA_947000775.1. Classification (NCBI taxonomy): domain Eukaryota; kingdom Metazoa; phylum Chordata; class Actinopteri; order Perciformes; family Scorpaenidae; genus Pterois; species Pterois miles. The sequence continues at coordinate 378,263 of CAMQGK010000334.1, forward strand.
CATCTTTACATGTTAACTTTTAATTAAAAATCAATACAGTGTTGAGAATTGATACAGTATCACAAATCATAATATCCTCATATTTGATTTTTTTTCGCCATTTCTTACACCCCTAACATCAGCACTGTAACCTCTTCACAATCTGCTGATAATGTTTTAAACTAAAATCTGGCCAGATCTTACACATTGCACCTTTTAAAGAATAGCTGATATATTTCTAAAGTGAAATCAAAAATATCTTAGTATTTTCTTCACAGAATACAGCAGCATTTAATTTTTCCCTACGTTTCCATTTCCCAGGCTGCGTTGTGCTTGGGATTGAACAGACGGCTTATCTACAGTGTTTGTCTTTCTTTATCTGTTGCTGTACGATGCAACTGATAGTCCTCTAAATAGGATCTATTTGAGGACTATTAGAGCAGAATGGAGCAATGCTCTGGAGCTCTCCAGTGTCTCACAGTAAACATAATTTCAGAAACACTGATATTACAGTATGCAAGTGCCATAAACGACTCTATCGTAAATACATAAGAAAGATAAGCCTGTCCATTTATCTCTCATTAGGGCTGAGGCAGCAAGTGATGGAAGACTTGCCATAAATCAGACAGTTGATTTTAGCATGCATCAGCAAATTGAACTGCATTTTTTTGAAGTTGCTAACCACTGTGTTTAGGTATGATGCAGCAAAACGCATTTTACCTCGAACCGTGTAATGTGGTGTAAGAGGTGCAGAACTTTCCTGATTCCTGATTTTTCTCATCACGCTTTGATATTTGTAACTAAATGTGATCCGTGAAATCTGAAAGTGATACAGAGCTTATTTAAAAATCTAGATGTGAATATCATTACAGATTATGGAAATTAGCATTTTCTAGGGAGCTAATTTATAATGTTGGCATTCACAGACTGATGCCACATGAGGAGAGGAGGCCTACATTATTCATAGAGATGGAAAATGCTGTAACAAGCTGTGAGAGTAATCTGATGATGACGATGATGATATTGTCCCCGGGGAGAAATTAATTGCGTGTGACAGGTTGTCAGTTGACATTACAAAACAACAGTATAACAACAACACATGGAAATACAGTGAACCATAAATGTAATTCATAAACATAGCAGTGCTACCATATAACTGACAGGTACAGAGTATCCCCGGCATGCTCTCTATGAGGCTGAGGATCCCCGTGCAGTCGTCAGCAGCTCATATTTTCTGTTTAAAGAATGAACTGGGTCATTCGCAATAATGAATCCCTTCTTAAAAGCACAGTTGTCACTCATACTGTAGATGTCACCCTGCTTAGACACGCCACAGGGATTTTGCTGGCCGTGCTCCAATTTTATTCATCTCGATTTCGTTGCTTACCGTTAAGGAGTAAAACCATGCAGCAAGGGGAGATGTAATACAAATGAGCAATAAAAGAACATCGCTAAATGTCTCTCGACTATAAACTGTAACCCTCCCTCGATACTTATTTCTGTCCTCCTGAATTAAGCTCACAGCTCCTGTCATCGCAATATTCAACTAAAATGTGATCCGTAGGGTTAGCTCTCGCCTACAGAGTTTCTCCCTCAGTCTGTTTAAGGAGTGAATAAAATTGGGGAATTAGACACAACAAATTTATTTTTTTCTAAAATATATGTTTTGGGTGATCAGCATGATAAAAATGTTCAACAAACAGTAGCCTATACATTAAGGTGTCCTCAGTGAACCTTGCCCTCCAATGATGAAACTACAGGAACCATGACGTATGTATAATCTGATGTAATACCCTTCAAGGTTACTGTCTCCAGGTAAAAATAAAAGGAAACGGGAATTTGTCGCAAGTAATATAGGGTGTTTTCACATATAGTCCTTTTTAAACCAAGTAAATTCAGCGCACGTTCCTCCCCTTGGTGGGGTTGGGTTGGTGTTAATGCAGGAATCAAACCAGTCACAGGAAGCGTACCATTTTATCTGTCATTTCGAACGATTCCTTTACTTGTTTGGTTATTGGCATGTTTGCTATCAAATGTCGAGTGACGGGGAACAAACCTGGACTCACGGCACAGTCAGATGCGTCCTGAATATCTGGGCGGAAGAGAACATCACTCAAATACATAAGATGGTGTATTAGAGCGCAGAGGTATGCCTGCATTAATAAATTAGTTAATAACCGCTGCAGATGCGCTCCAGATCAACACCATTATGAAAAGAACCTGACGGTGCTCCGTGATTTACAATATCCAGCTAGAGATTAGCAGCGGTCCTTTTTGTCTTTTTAACCGCCATCTGTCTGACTAATAATCAAATGACATTTACAATTTCTGGACCTGAGTTTTGCCTTTGTGAAGACAAACCAGACCAGTTGTAAAATCGAAACAGTGTCTCATCCTTGTATTGGTTTGGTTCAGGAACCAGACCTGTAGGTATGAACTCGACCTCAGTCTTCTTTAAGTTGCCCCAAAAAGTGGACCAACAGAAAATGGACAATTCTTTTTGCGTTCGCATTGTCAGTTCATTTGAAAGAGGGCTCAGTTCTGTTTCTGGTCCGCTTCAGCTCTGATGGGGCCTCAGCCTTCTCTCTGTTCACACTATAGTTCCTACCTTCATCACTGCTGGTCAATGCTTTCCCATTCAATCACATTTTTAGGGTTGGCACAGGCGTTTCCACACAGTTCGTTGTAAAAGGGGTATGTGGCATTTATGTCCGTGGATTCCCGCTTTGTCTCTTTTTATTACGTGTGGTAAAGTGTGTTTGATGTAGTTTTTTTTCCTTTTACTAATGAAGCCCCTCGCTTTCATACAAACAATACAAATACAAATAGAAATTAGAGGAAAACCTCAGCATTTCGGAGTTCTTTGTTCCATATCTGGAGAAGTGCAGTATCTTCTTTGGTCCAAATCTCATCCACTAACGGCCATGACTCCATATGTTTTTTTCCAAGCATCACAGTGCACAAGCGTGTGTGATCTGTCTACAGCAACTCTAGAGGGCTAAAAAACAATGGCAAAAGGCAACCATGAGCACTTTGTGTTCACAATACACAGATAAGTGAACCGCAATGCCAACTTGAATCAAACCGAACTCAGGCTACCTCCTAAGGTGGTCTAAGTGCGGTTAGTTTCAGAGTGGTCTGTTTTGGATTATTCACATTAATGCAAAAAATGCTGACTAATTGCTCTGAGTTCGCTTGGAGGGCTGAAAGAAAGAAAGAAAGATATTCCTTTATTAGTCCCACAGTGGGGAAATTCAGTTTTACACTCTGTTTTTCACACACAGTACATATACATGCATCAATGGAGAGATGTCAGAGTGAGGGGGCTGCTCCTGACAAGCGCCCAGAGCAGTTAGGGGTTTGGTGCCTTGCTCAGGGGCACCTCGGCAGTGCCCAAGAGGTAAACTGGCACCTCTCCAGCAACCAGTTGGTCTTGGTCCATGGTCCGTCCGCGTCCTAACCCAAGTCCTTACAGACTGAGCTACTGCCGCCCCAAGGGACCAAGTGTGAAAACATACTTAAACTTGTTGGGCTATAATAATAATAATAATAATAATAATAATAATAATAATAATAATAATGCATCCATCCATTATCTGTAATTGCTTATCCTATTCAGGGTCACAGGGGGGCTGGAGCCGATCCCAGCTGACAGTGGGCGAAGGCAGGGTAGACCCTGGACAGGTCATTAGGACTTTCTAGGACACAAAGTCACTTTACACTGAGTGTATTTTTGATTGCATTCATTCACACAGTGATGAGGGGGGCTGAGAGAAAGCAGTGAAGAGATGGGACTTGAGCTGGGATTGGCTGAGACTGAGAGTCTAGTTTAATTAGTTAATGTCTATTTTTCTATGGGATAGATACAGTTTTTTACTACTGGGTCCACAGACAACCAGAGTACCCTTTGAAGTTCTCATGATTTTGATCAGGCTAACAAACACTGCTTTAAAAATGGTCTGGGCATGTGTATACCTTCATGATTTGTTTAGTGTAACGTTACATCCTGGTGTGGCTTGTGGAACTACATACTGTATGTGTCAGTGAAATTTCACATTTCTAATTCCACATTAATGATGGTGGCATTTATTTTTTCAGTATATCCAATTACTTCCCGCTCTGCAGCTCTTCCCATTCATAGCAGCCACCTGCAGGTTTGTTTGGCCACTCTGGTGGTGGTGAGGGTGGGTAGCAGTATTGTGTGAAAAAGTGACGTCAATGCATACTAACTTCACATTCCCTATCTGCACTTTTGCACTTTATTGTGTATATTTCCACATAATGTCTGCATACATTTTACCAAGAGAAAGAATGGGTAAGAGCTTGGCGAATGAATTGCAGAGAAAGAGCAGTTCATTTAAGGTGTTTGTTGTTATTGTTATTATTATTATTATTAATCATCAGAGTGTGTTGATTGCTGAATCACACCTATCTCACATACTCATTCTAATATTGAGCAACCCCTAGTTGAACTGAATCAAATGTGCCTCCTTGTACATACAGTATGAGGATGCCAGTATTGGGTGTGCTGACATGTTTTTGCAAGCTGACAAATATAGACAATGCATAATTGTGTCTGTATATGATCATGTGCATACATGTTTTTCTATGCATGCATGAGTGCATACTTGTGACAGTACCTGCGTTTGTTTGGAAGCATACTTTCTATGTCTGTGTGCATATTCGTGCATGTTTGCTTGTATGCGTGAAAGCCTGCAGTGTGCTAGGAGAAGGCGGAGGCATCAGCAATGCTTGCCAGCGGTGGGAAAGCAGCTATTGGTGGGTTCCCAATTGTAGACAGTCATGGGGAATAATCTGCTACGATTAGGTAGAGCTCCGGTCTGGTATCTTTGTTTGTTGGGGAGCTTAAGTTCTTAAGCGAGTACTGCTTAGAGGTGAGGGCTCAGACTTGCATTCCTTCCTCTTCCTGCATTTTTTTTTTCTCTTTACGTCATCCTACCCCTCCATCGTATTTTCCATTTTTCTTCCTCTGATGCTTCGTAGAAAGGGGAGTGAAAAGACACGATAAGAGGGCTCTAATCCAGAAAAGCCAGAAAACAAAGGAAACGGTTTTTTTTTACTTGTGGTAAAGCAGGGTGCGGCACTAGAACTCTTTGCGTCACTGCTGTCTTTGGTGCATTCATTGTCAAATAGCCCATAAAACACAAGTATTTTACTGGGGAGAGGGTGCTTGTACATACACCCTATTTCCCTGTTGAATTCTCTCTCATTATGCATCCACTCTCACACAAGCGCACACTCACAAAGACATGCAAACATGCAAATCCCCTGCACACAAATCCATTATGAACAGAGCAAAAATGCAAATACAACACAACTATGCACATGTGAAATACACACATGGACAAAGCTAAGAATCTTCTTCACACACACACTCACGCACACACACATGTGTACGCTCTCCTATCCGGGACCAGTGATTAAAAGCCATCATTATCTTGCTATGGCCGTAATGAGAAGCACACACCTGTTTTCCACAGCTGTTCCTGATCACAAGCTGTCGTCATTCACTCTAGCACCAGACGCTTCGGAGGTGATGACTACGTGATGCCATAAATCACCAGCCGAGAATCTAGTCACCACGGAAACAGGCCTCATTAGAATCAGCTAACCGAAGAGAGCCGTCCTTTACCCCTGCTCTCAAAGTTGTGGAGCAGAGTGGGCTTTAGTCACTGTAGCTTACAGCCTAGCCTTTCGGCACCAAATGCATGAAGGAGAAATATATTGTAGCATGAGTTCATCATCATGTGTGCAATCAGAAGGCCCAGTAATGCCCAGCTTCATGAATCATGGAGCTTTTGCAGAGGTCACATATGGGCTTGGAACATAATATTTTCCCCATTCTCTCAGTGCAGTCAAGCGTGCGCATGAATTCACAGTGCATTCGCACAAAGAGTTTGGTTTGCAGTAATGGATTGGTTCTGTGTTGGTGCTATTTTCCATTTTATTTTGCAGTCCAAGGGCACTTTCACAAGCCACAGTCTGGCTAGTCCGAATCAGAGTGACACTGATTCTTTTGGTTTGTTTTCTATTTAGCCTGGTTTGGTTTCACAGCGCGTAAATCAAAGTGGACCAAATTAAAAAATAAGTTGCCGAGGGGCATGTATGGAGTGAATTATTCTTTTTTGTCTCGAGAGGTGCCACTTCTATGCAGGGAATCACAGACTTTGATGCACTAGGACTTTGTGTAGCATATTCTGTGTGGCCCAGATGTCAAGCAAACCAAATCAGACAGAAGTCCAGGTCAGTCCTCTCCCACTCATGTTAACTTGTCGTTCACCTGTTTCCATCTCAACAAATGCACACATCTGAACGATCTGAGACCACCTTTCACAAGCGATCTCAGACCGGCTGTTTTGGTCAGCACCAGAGTATAATTACTGCGTTCACAACCACCCAAAAGAACCGCACCAGAGTTTGATTAAAGCGGAGTAAATGTCAGCCTGTGAAAGCGCTTTAAGTCATACACAGGCCTGTCTCCACACTGAGAAATGTGCCGACTGTGTATCCGTAACATCTTTAAAGCTGGTGTCTTTGCTGTTCATAACCTTACTGTCTCTCTATAAATGTCACCACTGACAATTTATGGATGGACGATGTGACGGCTCCACCAGCGTCTTCCATTAAAAGGCTTTTTGCCCCTCGCACAAGACAACTTATCGACATTCCTGAATAATGACGAACAAAGTGGACGGAGATGGTTGTGAAAGAGTCGTTGACGGTCCATTTATGCCTTTCTATTTGAGCCACTTGTCACCAGAATCAGTCATGCAGGCTTATGAGACGGCAAACTGTCTAGACTGTGATTAAATGCAGTTATTTAATAACAAAACATACAATATTTGGTTCTGCCCTGAAAGCCAAGTAAAAATCATTAAGTCTATCCTAATCGTATCAACAGACAAAATTATGTGTTGATAGCAATGCCCTGGATACATATTCTATTAGGATGTGTGAATCCCTTCTTTTAATGTGTGCGACTCTTCCTTCCTAGATTCAACAGTGACATAGTAAGTGTTAAGGAGTATTTCTGAGGATAAATTTAACAGCTAAATGTGGTGGCTCCTGGCTGCAAGCCAATTGAGCAAGGGAGTCATTCTCCATATGCCTGTCTACCTGTGCGTCTGCCCTTTTTTAGTAAGACACACTGCTTATCATCATATCCATGGGCTGTGTATCTCACTGTTTGAATTCATAAAAAACAACTGTACAAGATGCATTTTAGCTGCATTTTCTTTGAGTCTGCCTTTCCGATTGTGGTCGGTCGGTCTGCCTGCATCCAACAACACCGTATTCAGTTGTCAACCTGTCTGACCAGGAGAGAACAGAGAGAAAAAGACAGAAGGACTGCAGACAGGGAGGGGAAGGGCATGGATACGGTAGAGCTGATGTATGAAAAGTGAGGGGTAAAAATTACACATTGATAACAATATTGCGTTTTGCATTGTATTATATATTGTAACAAGAGGTGTAGGCAATAATGATAAAATCCTCTGTGACAAATTTTGTGTATTTGTGATACAATACATCTTATGGTATGTCAGTATATCGGTTCATGCACATCGAAGGGCGCCCTGGCGATACGATAGGTATCATGAATAGGGTTATGATGCTGTAAGCACGGTGATTTATTTTGATTTTTTTAAAAACAAATTGTAGGAAAACTGTCCACCATATGCATAGAATCTGAGTTAAAAAAGTTTAGATTTTATGCCATCATAACAGTAGGATCACAGTTGGATTCACAGTCCCTGTAACATCCAACATCATAGCACTACTTTAAAAGGGCACATCTCTTTGCAAATGAAGTAGTTGTATAGTGTTAAAGTAGTAGTGTTAGTGTTAAACCTGCAGTTGGCAGAATGTTTTTGGCATCATTGGGCAAAAATTCCATAATAACCTTTCAGCATATTATAATTGAAGTGATATGAGAGATAAATAGACTTCTGCACCTCCTCATGGCTCTGTTTTCAGGCTGTAAATAAATGTAGACCATCATGTGAGATTCAATGATTGACAATCACGGGTCATTTCGGAGAGAGCGTTCCTATTGGCTGCTCATTCAGTGGCAGCTGTCGATCATTTGCAAACTCAGATTATGAGAAAGTTTGCTCCAGCTGGTGGGCGGTGCTTGGTATTTCCTCGACTGATCTCAACATGGCTGCTGGGTCACAGGCTTTATAGTTTTACAGCTAAACAGTAACTACAAGATGTTTCTGAAAACATTTGACACAAGAAATAGGTGTTACAGTAACAGAATATTGGTTCATATTTGATAGGCGCTGTCTAATTTGACTGTTTGATCAGAGATTGCAAGTGACTGACCGCTGCTCAGAGACGGCAAGGCTCCAGATCAGCTCTGATTTTCTCCGGTCTATGAATTCTTGCAGATACCATTAGGAGCACCGAGAGTGTTTTTCAGATCACCTGTCTCATGCACTACTGTCAGGATATAGTGATAAAAATAACCTTTTTTAATCATATCTTCATCAATTCTACACATTGCTGCTTTCACTGAGTTAATCTTGGCATGTAAAATCATTAGTGTTTTTGAGAATCAATACAGAATCACAAAATATAATATCATGATATTGAGTATTTTCTTACACCCCTAGGTGTGTGTTGCACTTGATTTTTGTGTTGTCACACTTTAGCGGAACAACACTGTGAAGGTTTTTGATATCTAATTTGATGTCGGTTTTGTCGGCACTGTTTTTGAATTAAGTCCATGTTTTGCACCAGGTATCGGTTTCATCAGCAGTTTATAAAAGTCGGTACTGATTTACAATGATATTAGAGAGAAAGAGATATTTATCTTACCGGAGATATTTCATTTGTCTAACTTGTCCTGCACAGGGATGTGATAGGGACCAGTGGAGTTGGATAGCCCAGATATCCTGAATCCTCTGCATCCTAAGCGGCATATCCTGGGTCTGCCCATACGGTGTGCTCCACTTCAGTTAACTAGTGATATGTGCTTTTTGCAGCTCTGATGTAATCTGAGTGTCACTGTAGTCATATTTGTCTTCCCTGTTAGTAGGCTCGATTTCCAATCATCATATCCCCTCATTGGTTGTTCAAACCTCATCTGCAACATCGTGATCATTTTGCAGGCATTTTCGTCAAGGAGGAGGATTGTGCATATAGATAATAAAGGGTGAAGGGAGCGATGAGAGGGGAGCTGAATATGGGAGGCTTGACTCTGATCAATAGGCTTGCACTGGGATGGAGAGAGTGAGATAAAGAGAGAGCAGTTTTCTCACCACTGCAGTATATTGATATACACTCCCAGCCTTTCTCATTACTCTGTGCGTGTACGTGTGCGTGCGTGTGTGTGTGTGTGTGTGTGTGTGTGTGTGTGTCTCCACTAAGCAGCGCTGGGAGAAGAGGTTCCAGGAGTCATACACAATGTGCCCCGATGCTTGTTTAAGCACAAATTACATCTCACTGCAGTCAATAGATTGTCCTGATAACTTCTGTCTATCTCTGTCTCCCCCCTTCTCTCCCTCCCTCCCTCTATCTCCCTGCATCTCTTTTCTATTTCTAGGTAAGTAACAAAACAACCGAGATTTTATCTGAACATGAGATGGCTTGAAAGGTAACGTAATCATTGTTAATTTTTCTGTTTCGTGGGCATGAATCTCTTTATGGTGGTCAGACGCTTGAAAACTTAACCCCAGTTGTTAAACCATCTCCAGCATCACTTGACTGTTTCTTCAAGTACATCTTTCGTAACTGAAAGGAGCTATTTTGTAGACATGATATTGATCAAATAAATAAGAATTATCTTTCAGAACATAACACCAGCCACATAATAAAATCTCATCTCATTTGTAATCACTGTAAGGTCGCCAGTCCGTTTTATGGGCTTGGCATGAGTAGTGTGTGCCTGCACTGCTTTCACCTAATGATGGTGTTGTGTTTTGCTGCTAATCTGTTTATCTAATCAGATGCTGAGGTTAGGGGGTCTGTCTCATTAACTTGCAGAATATTGATTTCCCGTGTTTAGTGCAAAGTGCTCTGCAGCAGCCAGCTTGTACATTCCCAGATGGGAGGAATGCAGGTTGCTTTCACCGGAGCTCATCAATCGATCCCGCCTCAGCTTAGGGTTGTTGTGCTGTGCTGTGTGTGTATGTGTGAGCGTGTGTGTGTGTGCAGTCATGCCTTGGTGTAAAAATAGCTACCAAAGCAGATTGATTGCTAGAAAGACATGTTCTACGTGTAGAGTCAGCTCGAGATTAAGACAGAAAGATGGATGGTGTTGAAAAAGATTTGGCTTTTAGCACTCTTCTTCTAGATTAGGCTAAAAAACATAATATTATCTATGCACTGATGCATGTCTATTGGATGAAAAATAGTGTAATGCACCTTGCACTGCTGAGGCTCTGACAACTTGTGTTAGCATTGCAATCAGTAGCCTCACATACAAATTAGGCCTTTTTATTGGCAAGAATGTTGCGATATGATACAGGAGTTACAATTCAATATATTGCGATATACTGTACAATATAGCGATACAGTAAGCAAGACGACATGCAATTTTTTTTACAGTATTACATATAAACACACCACCATGTGCATACAATTTGAGTAAAATTAAAAAAATAGTGGGATCTGCATTTATCACAATCCCTGTAACATTCAACATCATAGCACTATACTTTAAGATGGCGCATCTCTTTGCAAATGAAGTAAAATACTGACTTAAGTCACGTTAATGTTTGCATGCAAACCATTAAAAATCAATACAATGGTTTTGAGAATATATAGTATCACAAAACATAATATTGTGATATTTTCTATAGTTTATTACACCCCTAATGCAAATGCTTTATCTTTCAAACTAATGGTTCATCTGCGGTTGTCATGGATGATAAGTTTTATTTCTCTGGTAAGTTTTATTCTGGTGAAATTTACAACTATGGAAGTATTCAAAAAAAAAAAAGGTTTAAGCTAGCTCCAGCAGCCATGTGGCTTATGGCCTCTAAAACGTTTATGGATCAAATTGATTGTACATGTTGCATTTCTGCTCTTCTAATGAATGGATCGTCACTTCTGCTGCTGTTGGCAAGATTATGATAAATGTGTGGGAGTGGCTTCTCTAGTGTGGAGCACATCAATGTGAATGTGTGTCGTTTGCTGCATTGAGTGTGTGTGTGTGTGTGTGTGTGTGTGTGTGTATGTGTGAATGTGTGTGAGGGCAATGCGTCATTCTGCGACTTGCAGAAGCCCAGGAGCTCCCCTTTGGTAGCTCCTATGCTGCTTCCATCCGTTATGTAACAATGCTGTTCTCACACTATTGCCTTTCTCGCTCTCTCTCTCTCTCTCTCTCTCTCTCTCTCTCTCTCTCTCTCTCTCTCTCTCTCTCTCTCTCTCTTCCTTTTTTCATCCCTCTCTACTTTTTTGTTTTTTGTATGTATGTGCAGAGTGTAGTGATTTTTGGAGTTGTGTTTTGGGTGGGATTTAGGGGAACTTGTTGTGCTGACGTGCACAATGACAATGCAGCAGACAGCAACTAGTCGAGGAGTCCAATCAGTATGCAGTATTTGTTCTCTCTCATTTTCTTTTTGGCTGTTCCTTGCTGTCTCTGTTTCTGTCTGTGCCTTCCTTGTACTGTACTCTGTCTGTGTATCCGTGCATCCCTCCCCTCCCACTCATTCTCTGCAGCATGCCCTCCTGTGATACAGCTGGAGTCACAGTTGGAGAGACCAAGGTTTCTTTTTATGAGCACTCCCTTTATACCACACTTTTAAGAGAATTCAGTTTTACGTTTGGGAGTTATTACCTCTCTTATAAAGAAAAAATAGACAGAAAAAGTGGTTTGAAGAGGAAGTATGGGGGTGAAAATGCATTCGAATCTGTAATTTCAAGGAAAATTATTTTTGTTGAGTGTAATCTACACACTACAGCAGGGGTGTCCAAACTGACTCAACCAGATTTGGTGAGGTTAAAATGTGTGTGTGTGTGTGTGTGTGTGTGTGTGTGTGTAACATGCTATCAGGATAACAGTTATCTTATTTGAGGGCCATATGAATCCGTGTATCACTCCTTTCATTTTTCAGTTGAACGATAAAAATCAAAAAACAAAAATATGTTGTTTGATTTTGAATCAGATATCAAACACGAAATTTATTTCAATCTTAGACTCGGATCAAAAATACGAAATGGAAAAATGGACTGCCGGACCGAATTTAAGATAAGATTAACTTAATTAATCCCCGGAGGGAAATTATCTTTCAGTTACTTCCCGTCCAAGAAACATAAAAAGACAGTGACACATGACAGAGGGAGGACAGGAGCAGGACGACTTGATTTTAAGATTTAATGTTGGGTATTTGTATATTTGTTTCTTAAGACCCTAATGTTTGTTATCAATAAATATGAACACAACATTTAATTTGTTGGGTTTACAAGACCCAGTTTGTCAGTTGAAAAACAAAAGAACAAATGATACATGGGCTGAAAAGACTGAGACCATATTCAAAACTGTTTGTAATGATCAAATTATTACAAAACAACAATTTTAGAATTGATTCACCCCAGCAGACTAAACATATAGCTCGTCTGCACTAATGTGAAGGGTGACACTGAGATCTTGGCTGCAGTATGTAGACCAGGTCTGGCTCCAAAGCAGTGGTTCTGATTCACAAGATGTCACGCAGGTGAGAGTCACTTAATCTCACACGGATCTTGATCAGTGTCAGTGAATGTCTTCTCGCACACGTATGTCGAGCCAAACAAGCTCAGTATTTTCTTAGCAAATGTTAGAATCTCTTGGAACCTGCCTTTATCCAGCTGGAGGTAAAAGCTGACAAAGGGAGCTGTTGGTGGCGACTGCGACACTCGTCATCACACTGCAGCTCAATGAGGTCCAGCTGCAGGTGGTCTGGAGCGACATCAGGGTCCACGAAGAGGGGAGAGGAAAAAAGCCTGATCTCCTTTTTAATAGCTGCAAAATCCTGAAAGTGGCGTTGAAACTCCTCAGCCAGAGATGAGATGTCTGCTGCATACCTCCTCAGTTGTGCACTGATATTGTGGCGGGCTGCATATTATTGATTATATGACAGAGGCTGCGGGCCGGTGGAAATTTGAACACGGGCAGCAATTGGCTCCCGGGCCGGACTTTGGACATGCCTACACTACAGATATATTTAAGCCTTATTTTTTCCTGATATGAATGAGATTAGATCTATTTAATGAATCAAAAAATAATATATGTTCAGTTTGCTAGTCATGGTTCAGGGAGTGTACGTATTGTTTGGTTCATTTGAAATAGGTTTATTGTGTTATTTATTATGTATTTTTTAGTGCATTTATTGAAACAATAGAAATCACTGGAAATGTGGAAACACCAGAAATCAAGGCCTATGGAATGAGGTGGATGGGGTATTGGGGTATTACACATGCGCAGTGTAACTGAAGCTGCGGTCGTGCGTTGCGATTGGCTCAATTTCGCCAACGGCGGATGATATTTTACTGTGCATGTATCTCATCCAGCGCCACTGTATTTACACAACTGTAGGCGTTAGCTTGGCACAGTGCGAGTGGTAAAAGCGATTGGTAAACACACGTAAGTAATTTAGTAGAGTTGTGAATGACTTTAGTTCTCTCCAGTAAGCAGTGTTCAGTGTTTGTGTGGGAGTTTATTGTGAAGGGTGCAACGGGAGCAGTGAAGCGGTGATGTGCTGGTTTCATCAAGGGTTAATTCATTATCTTCACTGCTTCCGTGACCAGACCCCGGATAACCGGTTACCGATGAGTGTGATGAGTGATGAGTGTTTCTTCATAAAGTACAGGAACAACGTAACCCTCGGCTACACAAGCTAAAACTAAAGTGTTTTGTTCCTTATATTAGCCTACTTGTTGTTGTTAGCCTACTTGTTCTTAAAAGCTGTTGACTTATTTTGCCAAATAAATGAAAAGCACACGTAAACAGCCTCCTTGCTGTTCCAATAAATGTACAATGACCCCAAACTGTGATATGAACCATGAATTTTATGAACCGCTCCACCCCTAGTCTGATTAATTCCTCCCTTCTTCACAATGGCTGACTGGATGATGTCAACACTAGACCAGGCTTGGATAATAGATCACCTACTGTCCATAAGTGTGCCATGGGAAGCAGCTGTTTCATAGTCAGTAGGAGCAGGTGTCAGCATGGCATACACGTTACCTTTGTGGACAGTTTTATTGATAGCAGAAACCTGATACTTGATACATATTGATGTCATTATTTGTTTGCACCCTTCACAGTAGAAGTCATTGTGTTGGGTCACATACAGAACAGCACACCTGCAGCTGACAGCATGTTGCATGTGAAGGAAATTTCCAGCCTAAAAAATTGTAGCTGTTGAAGCTGTACGTGAACCTTATATTTCTGGGTAAATGTTATAAATTGGTGAATTGCTGTCATGGAGTGACTGCCAACCCGCAAACTATGATAAGACAACTTAGTTTTTTTGTGGCCTGCCTGGATCAGAAATAGAAGCTGATATTTTTTTCAGGAATCCTGCAGGATATGGTATTCCTGTGGGATGGGATTCATTTTCACTGTTCATCACATGACTGGGACAGGACAGGAATGATAGCTCTCTGAACAAAATCAGTATTGCCCAAGACGATTGCAATTATTTAATCTCTAGTTTTTATAAATAAATAATAGGGCCGATCCGAATGCTTCAAATCTCATTGCCATGGTGTTCGACCTCCAAATCACTATTCAAATGCTTTATTTTTTATTTTTATTTTTATATATAAGTAATAATAATGATAATAATAATGTGTGAATCCCAAAATACCTCATGAAATAAGGAATAATCCCACAACATTATTCATCACATTCAGCATTAATTATTAGTATTTATTCTCAGACGAATATGACTGAAACAGGGAGATGGAGACAGACCGACGGACTGAAGAACATGTCAGCCTGCTGCGCTACAAATATCTTTCACCGAAGCTTTGAAGCCCAGTAAATGGTATTCAGGTCAGCCCTAATAAATATGGGATGGGGGTGGGAAAGGATTTTTTTATTCTTTGTCAATTGGGATACAATTTTTTTGTGGGAGTGGGATGGGACAGCAATGAAAATCCACTCCTGCGTCACCCTTTAATGAGGAAGCATGAGATCCAATAAGCCTATGCCACTTGAATGCCCACTAGGCTATCCCACCCTCCATCTGAGTAACTCCACCCATGGTTTGAGATCTACAGTACCTTTACAAAGGTGAGGCATATTGTTATAGCCGATGGGGGCTTAAAAAGACAGGCGCTAAAGTATGTAAGTGTTTCAGCTGGAGGGTGAATACGGATATATTCAGACAGACAGAATGAGAAAAATAATGTGTTTTTGAACATTAAAGCAAACACATTCTAGCAATAACCCAAAAGTACGAACCTGAAAATGATGATGTGTCCCCTTCAACTTTCCACCGCTCATAAAATTTCTAACTTATAAAAGAGGGAAAAACATCAGCTGAGAGTAAAGTAAGAAAACTCAGGATTTTCTCCAACCAACACTGGAGCGCAGTTGTTTTCCTGTACAGGTAGACCCCATCTGTCACAGTGAAGAATGAGCAGGTTGTGAGGAAGTGAGCATCGCACTTCATTATAGAATAATTCCTAGAACGCGCTGAACGTCGGGGAGCTTTATATAACACATCCGAGGGTTGAATAATCCTCGGCGGTCTCTTCAGGGGGGTGAATACCTGCTAGTGAGGGGGTTGCTTTTAGCTCAGCGCTCTTCCCTGCTGTGTCAGTTTCCCTAGAGGTCAAATTTCTGTGACTGTTTTCAACAAATATGACACACCAGATGGTTTATAGTTTCCAGTAAAGCAGTAGGTTCCTCCTTTGATCTCGTGTTATAAAAATTTAGAGTTGCTGTTAATGCCTCTGCACTCGTCTGTCTTTTGGAGTCTGCAGCTACATCAAACACACACAGATGGTACAGAGAGGCATATCCATATGCTTGTGTACACATGCAGGCACACAGTACTCTCACAGTCATTTCAATTTGCATGTTTTCAACCACAAGTTCACATATTCAAATCTGAAAGGCACACAGACAACTATCTCCTCTGGACATAACATCCTGTTTAGTCATTTGAATGCGAGATCACTTTATTGTGATCCATTCAATTCTTTTGATTGGTTGAAAAAACAACGGTCTTTGCTTTTTAGACAGAGAGCAGAAAGAGTGTGAGACTGAATGAGTTGCTGTCAGCTCAGCAGAGGATGTGGTAATTGTTCATCCTGCTAAACTTAACCTGCACAAGCCTCACAGATTCCACGCAAACGTAACGAGCCTTACACAGATCACTTCTCACGTCAGTCCCCACGCCGACTTTCCCAGAATCTTCACAAACATTTTCCCTCCCATCTCATCTGCTGTTGTACAACACTGCATCTTATAAAACATTTAGTCGAACTGTCTCCACTTTGTGCTTCAGGTATCTTTCAGAGGACTCGTCTCACATCGATCAGTAGCTCTCTCTCTAAGTGACGAGGACCTGTTGTGCAGTAAAAATGTTGGATGTTTTCTCTGGTTCTTCTGCCATTTCTCCGTTCCTCTTCTCAACTGTCTCTAACTTGAAGTCATCTCCCCTCCTGCTGGGGTTTTTTTAGTGAGCTGACGGGTTTCATCTCGTGTTGGTGAGGTGTGGATGAAAGAGGGGTGAAAGTTTGACTTTTAAAGGTCGTGGGAGTCATGATGGCAGAAAAGGGTGGCGAGGCCATCTCAGTACACTCCGCAGTTTTTCCTGTCACATCCAATCAAGAAGCTAACACAGAATACTATCATCGCTGTGATATTCAGGCAGTAATGCATCACTGGTAGGGATGCTAATTTTATTTTTTATTTTTCTTTTTTATAACCCTTGTTAATAAATTGCTACTTTTAGTGCCTAACAAGCCGCCCAGCTGCAACGAAAAGCCAAGTGTGGGGTTGTTGGTGGCATTATAGCTGCGAATGTAGCAGGAATTGAATGGAATCTTTGCCCAATGATGAACTGACACTGTTTAACCGTCCTGCCTAGACTTATTTATGCCTTTCATCATTGTCCTAAACATTTCACATTTCATTATCTGAAAGTACCATTGCCTACTTTTTCAAATTTGTTTTTGTCTCCTTCTTCATCTCCGGCGCTTTGACAAACCAACATTTAGTCCGTTTTAATCAACCCTCGGTGCGCTTTCTTTGGACACTTGAAAACGCAGTAATAACTAGAAAAGCACTCAGAGAGCGCAGACCTCCGCCAAGCACCATAGTTTCCCCCCATATTGTAATTCACTCCAAAATAAAAATCCTACATTTTTATTATTAGTTCAGAAGTTATTACTGAAAATCTCTTTTTCGGTAATGGCAGTTTCTTCTGGATCTATCTCCTCAAGTATTAAAGCTAGATCAGATTCGTTGACATACTTCAGATGCTGAATTGTCTCAGCTACACGATGCCGCTTGTTAGAAATCTCTACCTCTAATATTAAATGCACAGTAGGCCAAAATGTAAGAGTACCCCCATTTTTTATATAAATTGCTATAAAATCCGCCATCTGGATCAGATCTGGATCAGCCTTTGGGATTTGATAGAAAGACACATTGTAAATCCCTGAGTCAAATTTCATGAGCTTTGGGCAACAATTATTAGAGATACTGAGAAACAATTTTTTGGGTCCCATTTACCCCAATGTTGACGAAAATTTCAAAGTGATCCAGAATCCAGGATTTCTTCCGGATCATCCCCAAAATTAAATCAGTTCTTCCTTTTCACATTTTCGACACACCCTCAAAATTTCATCAAAATCCGTCCATAAGTTTTTGAGTTATCTTGAACACAGACAAACAAACAAACAGACAAACAAACAAACAGACAGATAAACGCCGGCAAACACAACCTCCTTGGCGGAGGTAATGATACAACTGGTCCGAGACCGCTTGCGAGAGGTGGTGTCGGACCGTTTCCAAGGGAGCCAAAATGCAGACTGCCTGTGCTGTCATTTGTTGAGATGGACACAAGTAAACGACAGGTTAACATGAGTGGGAGAGGACTGACCCGGGCATACGGTATATGCTAAATAAAGTCCATAAAATAGTGACGTTTATAAAGTCATTCAAGATAAACAGGAGAAGGGATTCATGCGCACATTAGATCAGTTCCAAGTCAAAGTGAAAAAAGTTGTTTGGTCCACAGAAATGTAGCACCATTGAACGGTCCGTGGACAGAATAGCTGTATTTTCTCTGGATACAGGAAAATAACTTCTGTAGCAATGAACACTATAAAATGCGACCAGCCTCAATTTATAGTGTGATGAAATGATCATACATGTAATTTAGTAACTGAGATTTTTCATTCAAGGTTTTACAGTTGACGTTTAAAATGCCCAGTTAAGACAATCCATTCACTATGTTTAGAGGAAACATCAAAAAAATTAGTACTGAGAAAGAAGGAATTTATCTTTCTTTGTCTGTCAATATATGAGCACTGGGATATAAGGTCAGTGTGACTGAGAAATTATTCATAATGGCCTAAGCTCCAAAGTATGACGCTTGAATATGAGATTTGCAGAACAGCATTGTAATCACAAGTATATGTCTGGGAAGGGAGGTCATTTCCTACTTCAACTGCCTAGTAAATCATCATTTCATTCATTGGCAGGCCTTTACATCAATCACCCTTTAAGCTGCTTTATTCCACAGGCGTTTAAATGGTAATACATTTGGCTGATGACAAATCTGTTTAAGTGGGCTACCCACATGCAGTATTCTGTTAATAAATTAACACATTAGGGGGAGTACATGAGGTAAAACTGATAACTCAATATAACCCATTGTCATTGATGTAAGGGAGATGCAACAAATTTATATTACACATTTTATTCTTCATTTTAATCTCCTATTTAATGACAGTGCACTCTAGTGGTTGTGTTGCACGTTTTTGATGCATCTGCCCTCATCTGTCACATTATCACTTTGAGTAATATTGTATTTGTTACAGCAGCTGCTCTTCCTCTTTAGCTCTCTGTGAGGCCTTGTTACTCAGCAGATGACATTCTTTTATTGTGCGTTTTTACTAGTTTTTGCACGTTTCGCATTCACACTTCCCCTCCACTTGTGTTATATTACTGTGCATATAAACTAAAATATGAGTCCAATAAGCCAGTTTTTGGAAGGGCGTGGGCTGTTCTGTGTGACAGAGTTCGGTGGTTTCCTCCACAGTTCGCAGACAGACTGTCACAGACTGAGCCATTTTCAGAGTAAGATAATTTTACAGCCTGCAAGCCTCCTCCTAACCTGTAATTACTTTAACAGTTTAATGTCACACAAGTCCCCCACAGGGCTCTTTCCTGCATTCTGTGCCCTGTTCATAATTCATGCCCTTTAATGGAGTTTGGGGCATTTAGGGAACAACATGAGAGGGAACAGCTTAGCAGTGAATATACAAGACACTATTTTCCTTCCAAATAGTCATTCACATCTCTTGTTTATTCAAAGCATTGTTAGGTTCACCTCAATAGCTTGAATGAATAATTTCTTTGTCTTGTTCTCCTCCCTCACACAGAATGATTCACAAATACATTTTGTGATTTATATATAAATTACTATCTCCACAAAAATAGATTTCTGTGCACTTGTTTCCATTGTATATAAATTTAAAAAAAAGTCCACATAAAAAATAAGGTTCACAAATATATTTCTGATGCACACACATATGTTTGTTTTAAACAAATATAATAGAAATCCTCAAATATATGTATTTAAAAGTATTTTCATAAAAAAAAAAAATGGATGTTATATTTGTATACAAACTGTTGAACCTGCATTTACGAACTGCTCGTCATGTGTAAACTTCACAGCATTTGTGGACACATTTTTATACAACTATAACTACATTTGTGTGCATCAAAATGTTTTTGCAGGGAGAGTCATTTATATAGAAATCGCAAAATACATTTGTGAATCATTCTGGGTGCATTTGCGAATACTGAGACTGATCTGACCCCATGTTTTCGTGACTTGTTCTATCGGTCCACCACTTTGGTCCAGACTGAAATAACAGCAACTGGATGGTACATTATTTGGTACACCACACATTCATGTTCGCTAAGCATGAATTGCAATCACTTTGGTGATCCTCTGATTTTTCATCTAGTGCATTCATCAGTTCAGATTAAATAAAAAATCCAATTGTGATAAAATTGGAGTTATCATTGTGAGGTTGGTAGCATACTGATGTTAGCATTTAGCTCAATGCACCACGGTGGCTAAGGACCACCTCAGAGAGACATTACATTGCATTTTGCAGGTGGAAAATGTGAGGTGCAGCACACTGCCTTTTTTTTCCTGATGAGCATTTTTTGCAGTTTGCTGTGTTTTTTTATTTTATATTGTTACTAAGCAACCACCAAATGAGTGCTAATACCTTAATACAAACCATGAACTGTACGCTACCCAAATAATTAATCGTACTGTTAAAATTAAGGAAAACAATTTACTCAAAATCTCAAGCACTGCACAAATTTGCCTCCTGCTGTTTTCTTTTCAAATCGTGGTAAGTATGATTGTTAAAGACATAAAGCTATGGGTATCTGGCAAAAATCACCCTAATGAGAAAAAAAAGCTAATGACATCAGGCGCTTTTCCGCTTTTTGAATTTTTTTCAACTAGAGGCATTTAGACCGCTCCTGTAAAAACATGAGGCGCTCAGCAATGCAAAGGCAGCGTTCAAAAAGCCATCCCAGGCTGCTAAAACGCACTCTGATTGGAGCCTTAATAGACAGCTTGTATCAGCTTTGTATTTGTTGCTTTAATAAACTTGTTGTATATACCAAAGTGAATGTGAGCATGGAGGCTGGGAGCCTTATGCAGATCAGTACCGATAATAAATAAATTAGATACATTGTCTAAAAACAAACTACCGGTATACTGAAGAGGATCGAAGTTAAAGAAGACATATCATGCTCATTTTCAGGTTCATACTTGTATTTTGGGTTTCTACTAGAACATGTTAACATGCTTTAATGTTCTGAAAACACATTTTTCTCATTCTGTCTGTCTGATTATACCTGTATTCACCCCCTGTCAGCCATTTTTCCACCTGTCTCTTTAAGTGCCTCTCCTAAAAAAAAAAAAAAAAAAAAAAGTCCAGTTTGCACTGATTGGTCGGTGTTTTTCTGGTCTTCTGCATCGGCGCTGTGGCCGTCTTCACAGTGTCACTGCAACCAGGGACTCACAGTGTGTGTGTGCGTCAACCACACAAACATTAGCGCTACTTCTACCGACTGTATAGTTGTGACATCACAACGTTACACATCATTAGAAGTCCTGGCAGCTTGTTTAAAAGCACAGTTTCTGAATATAGGCATTTGTGCATTTCTCAGCAGACTGAGCGATTCGATACTTTCACAGTATTTATGTTGCAACTAGACCTTCTTTATAATCAATCAAGAAATGGAAATCTCTCTCGACAGTATCGGACCTTTAAATTCTTCTTCATTCATTCAGTCCCCTGAGCCTACAGTAATTAGCATATCTGGAGGTCATCATTGGGCCATATCATCCCCCAGAGGAATCACTAATCGCACCCAGATAGACACTCAGTCCATCATCCAGTGCCGTGATTAAGGCTCAGACTAGTCAGCCAGTGCAGGGGGAGCCAGCCGAGTGCCTCGGCTGCAACAGTGACACAACGTTGGTGCAATGCAGGAAAAGTCTATTTTTGGAGGGGTTGAGCAACAGAGCTGACACCATGGCTGGGAATGGAGGTGTGTAGGGTATTGGATGGGATGGATACAGGTATTTAGCGGGTAAGAGTATAGATCTACGCAACAGGGTTAAAGGGATTGAGAAAGAGGTAGGTGCAATAGAGAGATTGTGTATGACATCAGTATGCACCATTAGCATGGATATATCTTTGTCAACACATCTGTGAACAGTATGTATCTTGTCACTTTTCTACATCGTACACAGGTGAACAGACACAGCTGGCAATTAGAGTCAAACAGTTTATCACATGAATCTAATTACAGTACACTGGTGTCCTGCAGAAACAAGTACAAGCCAGGGCAATTAATAGCCCAGTTTATGTAACTGAATTTTATTGTGATTTTTTTTCTCTTTTTTTTGGATTTAACTCACGGTGCTCAGAAATGTTTTTTTTCTGTCTGTCAGACACCTTTTCATTTTAATAAAGGTGACTATTTTTACTTGTAGTAGCAGGAAAATCACAGGTGTAATTATAGTATGATGGCTCTGTTCCAACTCAGTGCGCCAGCACGCAAAATAGCATTGCCCTGGAAAAGGTAAGAGCAAAATTAGTATTTTAAGGTTGAGTCTCTATCAGTGTCATTAATTACACCTGTGCTTTTCCTACAATGACATCTGGTTACCAACCTCTCCTATCAAACATCACTTAGCATATATTCACTGTTAGCTAGCTGCATTTCTCGCTGGGCATAAAGAGCTGCCCCCTTTGAGCATTGTCACTATGGCAACAGTGCAGAATGGTGATTGGTGGTGACATTAATGGGCGCTTGGATTTTAAAGTGGACACAAAATAGACAACTGACTGGTGACCACTGAAATATTGCGACACCCTAACTAGCGTTCTCCGAGATTCGCCCTCTTCCAAAATGCACTCGCTTCCCGAGTTGAGTGGGTGAGCTTCATTTGATGGCCCGGGGACAAAGCTCTCATTGAAATGTGCCATGCAATATCTAATTGGTCCTATTTACTCTCTGATGGCAGCAGATAAAAAGCACAATGCTGGAAATGGACAGAACACTCGATAATTATTGTGAGCTTTAGCCTGCACATGTGTATTCATATAACTGTACTAGTTTGAGGAAGAGGAGGCAGGCCAGTCTGGACACAGTGTGTGACCCGGATCACTACATTTTTTTTTTTCCATTTCCTATCATGACTGCTTCACTATAAGATGAGGATGTGCCTCAAAGTTTTCAGGGAACATTTCTCTAAAATAATTCAGAGATTGGGGAAATTGAAAAATAATAGTATCCAAAAAAGTTGTTAAAATACACCATTCCTGTGGCATTAAATGTAAGTATTTCACAGTGTTTGGCATTCAGAAATGTTGAGGAAAAGGATAACATGTTGTTGCTAAAGATGGAAATTTCTTATATCGTTAGTTGTTAACGGACCAGTGTGTAACATCTGGCAGCATCTAGCAGTGAGGTTGCAGATTGTGGGTGCCAAGCGTGTAAAAAATCTACTGTGGCTGACGTGAAAATGCAAATGGTCTTCTTGAGAGCTGTGTTAAGAGTAGCATTTGGAGAATAGCAGATCTATTGTGTCTGGAGTGCCTGTGTACATGGGAAGTGAGTGGTGAAGCAAGAGAGAGAGAGCGCAGCAGCGAATGTGTGTGATGTGAGCGAACAAGTGAGCTAGTGAAGCAGAAGACAGACTTGATATAGCTTTGAGTATATCAAGTGAAGGTCTTGAGGAGCTGCAGCATTTATTTCTGCACAAACTGCAACTTCCGCTGTACAAACTGAGTGGAGTCACAGGGGTTAACTCAGAAGCAAGTAACGCTATCGACTCCGACCCAAAGAGGAAAAGTTAACGCACTGGGGTGTCTGTTCTGGGATACTGTAGAAACATGGCGGACTTCGTGAGGCGGACCTCATTCTGAGGTAACTTATTTTCAGGTGATTATACACTGAGGAAAACTCACTTTTTAATATTATATTCCATTTCTGCCCGTAGTTCCCCCTAAATGTTACACACTGGTCCTTTAAGTTGAAAACAAAGAATGTGAAAGATGTGGCTCTTCCATGTTTATCACTTGTGCGGACACACCTACGGCGTGCAGTTTGTGACGTCATGTGGTAAACACCAAAACCTGCAATAAATCCTGCAACTCTTAATTATTGCTTTACTGAAAGCACATGTGAAAAACACATGGAACACTGGCATTTACTGCAAGACAAATTTAAAGCATGTTGTCTGCTGCAGGCAGCTAATTAGAGTGATAAACAAACTGTCCATATAAATACAGCTAACTGTATTAGTATGACTATTACTAAGAATTAAGATGTTTTATTTTACTTTTGGCTGCCAGTATCTGTGGCTTCTCTACTCTCTGTTTATCACTTGTGTGGGCAGGCCTCTGCAATTTGTGACGTCAAGGGGGAAATACCAAAGCCAGCAATAAATTCCTGTATATCCTACTCATGATTGCTTCTAGCAGGTGAATGTTTTTCACCTTTCACACTGAATGTATGCTGTTTTACAATGGTGTTATATAATAAGGACATATGAAAACATTAAAAAAAAACATATGTGACTATTCTGTGGCAAGTAGTTGTACATGATTCTCCCATGTAAAGCACCTGATATGGTTAGCCAATGCAGTATTTGACCAAAAGTATTAAGTGAACACTACACCCACATTGTATATTGTATATTGGCAGGTTTCCAGCAACAACATGGTGTTTGCGACATGTTCTGTTTCGGTATTGACACTTTAAAACAGTAAAAGTGCAGTTTTCTCTGTCAGTGTAGTGCGATAATGAAGGTATCAGAGGGAAGAGCAGAGTTGATTGCACCGACTGTTAGTGACTGTTATGGACCATTGATATTTCAATACGCTCCCATCTGTTCTTGCTCTCAGAAAACAGCCTCATGAAGCAGTCAAAATAGACATCACCATTCACAATGGTGGTTTTTAACCAGATATTCATGATGCTTTTAACCGTTGTGCCTGGCCCGCCATCTGATTGAGCGGATTTATAAATGAGGGTAGATTTAGTAGCCTTTCTGTTGAGTCACGACACTTTGTGACATATATTTGCCTTTGAGCCTTGTTTTTATATGCCAGTCGTATTTACTTTTGCGTGAGTCTATTCATATGTTGTTAGTTATGAATTGTTTTTAAGCAATACACATTTTTATGGGGGGAACGGTGAGGCATGATGCACAGCATAATTATCTCTGCCCTTGGCTGATGCAGTGATGATGCAGTGTTAGAGGCTTTTTTATTATAAATATTTTGCGGCATTTCGGTTTGCGATTAAGCACAATATACGGCTAATTAGACCACTGTCAAATCTAGTTTAATCCAAGTTGAACATAGTCACAATGTTGACCTCCAATGATAACTATGATTGTTAAAGTCTGGGTATCTAGCAAAATGCTGGGTATCCTTCTATGCAGTCCATCGCAGGGCACACAGAGACATACAACCATTCACACACATTGACACCAATTTAGAGTCATCAGTTAACCTGCATGTCTTTGGACTGTGGGTGGAAGCTGGAGGAAACCCACACTAACATGGGGAGAACATGCAAACTCCACACAGACAAGCATTGGATTCAAACTTGCAACCCTCTTGCTGTGAGGCGACAACGTAATAATTTCTTTAACACATTAACGCAAAGCTGGAATGAAGAACTGAAACTAGAAAACCCAAGGAATCCATTGGTGCCATCATACTAGCTTGTCTTGAAGGAGGTTAAATAACTCTCCAAACTTGCTATAATTTTTTGATGAAAAAAAAAAAAAAAACTGGCACGGCCATTTTCAAAAGTTTCCCCTGACCTCTGACCTCAAGATATGTGAATGTAAATGGGTTCTATGGGTACCCACGAGTCTCTCCTTTACAGTCATGCCCACTTTATGATAATCATATGCACTTTGGGGCAAGTCATAGTCAAGTCAGCACATTGGCATAGTGGCAGCTGTTGTTGCCTGTTGAGCTTGAGTTTGAGCATATTTTATGCTAAATACAGTACCTTTTTTTGGACAATATCTGTCATTGTTTTGAGCTGTTATTTGATTTCCAGTAATAAATATATACATACAACTGCATAAAGAAGCATATTTGCCCACTCCCATGTTGATAAGAGTATTAAATACTTGGCAAATCTCCCTTTAAGGTACATTTTGAACAAATTAAAAACACTTGTGATTAATTTGTGATTAACCACAATTAACTACGGATATTAACCACAATTAAATACTTAAATCAATTGACAGCCCTACTTTTGTGAGTTGAAATCCTCATTACTTCCTGACAGCAAGCCATAAATCAAATGCTCTGACAAACAACAGCCTGGTATCTGTGGCTGTCACAGGACTGCTGACTGACTTGTTTTTTGGTTGAATCTTATTTAAAATCTACCATACTCTTGAGACTTTCAGCATTACCAACCCTACTTTTGAATCACATTCAAGGCTAATCATTCCTGTGGTGACAGCCAAGTTGGTGCTATTAGTCATCCTCAGACAATTGAGGTTATAAGGCTTCACAATTATATTGTCATACAAAATGCTATGTAGAATTTGTAGTATTACAAATGCAATTCCACTTACTGAATACAATAGGATAGTACAGTGTTCATCCTTTTAAAAGAGAAGTAGATGGTTAGTATGATGAGAGGCTCACAGCATATATACTGTATCTCTCTATGGCTGCTGCCAGTCCCTCCCTTCTGTCTTTTGGTCTGCCTTAAAATATCAAAGAGTCAAAAAACTCTCCACTCAACAAGTGAGCAATTTTTTGAGCACTTAAACATTCTTCACATTCTACAAATGGCCCTTGAAGCCTCCATGTCCCCATTAGATGTGGGAATCTAATTACAAATGTCTGATTTGAAGGGGGAATGAGTTAACCTTTGCTCAAATGCCACTGCATAACCATCTGTGAATGGCAAGGAGGAGGAGCGGGCCCAAGGCATTTTCACAGCGACACGCCGTGTGATGGACAGCTGGCCGTCCTCAAAGGACACAAAACACACATGAGGGACCAGTTTTCTCTCAGTTTCTAGAGGGATGTGCTCTCCTATTTGAATGTAAAGTATATTTTCATATTAATGTGATGGTCGAGCTGTACTAGTGTGGATTTCATTTTCCTTTTAATATGCTAAATGTAGTATGTCAGTATAGTAGAAATGTCATTTGGCTACACAGCACTTCCATTTATGTGATGAAGCATTAATATGCAATGCAGTTCATATATTGATTTTCATGTTACAAAGCTCATCTTACATTGCTTTCCAGGTTTTATGACCCCGAAGAGTTACAACATGTCCGTTTTGCAAGCCATCTGCAGCTAAAGCAGTCATGCCTCTCGTGTGCCGCGCTGTTGGACCAGCTCTGTGATTTGACTATAACGGTTGTTCAGAGCTGTGTTCTTTGGACATCGATCTGCAGATAAATGAAGAAAAGTACTTTGCTAAATGTCAGTACACGTGAAATCGATATGTACTTGTTCTGCTGTGTAATCCGGCCTCTTTCCCCCTGATGCCCAGTTACAGAGAGCCATGTCGGACCGCTAATGTAATGGAAAAGGCCTGCTGATTCAAATATGATGGGATATTTTGTAGACGGAAAAGACATCGTTCTGCTTACAAGCAGGGGTCACGGATGATGATGGGTCAACAGTGTACTTTATGGCTGCAATATGTCATCGTGTTAGCTTTCTGTTAGACACATTACCATCGTTTCAAGGTTTCTATGTCCCTGCAGCATGAACGCATTTGATCTTTAATTTAAACATTAGTCTCACCCTGTTCTGCACATTCACCCTCCATCTTTTAGAAAAGTGATGAGAAAAGCCTCATTATTGCCCTTCATGTTTGAAAGATGCTAGCATATGCTAGTACATCCACTTCAACCCTCGCGTCCTCTCTTCTTCTCTTCTTCAGCTCTCACCCTGCTTCCTGCTTTCTATATTTATTTGATTCTGCCTTTTCTCTCTTTATTTTTTGCCTCTCTCCTCCGGTCTCTCTCTCTTAGGTTGCAGGATGAGTCGTGACAGCTCACCAGTGTTAGTGTGAGTACAGCGGGGGCCAACAGCCCCTGAAGCGGGGACTAGCATTATGTAATACCGTATATGCACACACATAGGCACAGAGACATACAGTTTGTTATGCTGGCCCCAGTTTCCATTTGTACGCAAGATGTCTGAGATGATGTGATTGTTTTTAAGACTAAATGTGAGAGACAGATGGAGAGTTGATTTATTTTCTGTATGTATACATAATGAGTAACAGGTGCTCCAGTTCTTTCTTGCTGCTTTCTTGCTTAACCTTTAAAGCCCGTTAAATTGAAAACCTCCTCCCTGTCGCTGCCTAAACCGTCACCCCTGCACGTTTACACACTCAAACTACCCTCTTCCTACCCCAGAGAACTGCACGTCTGTCTTCATTTTTCCCGCAAGCAGATTCCTCAACATTCAGCTTCACTCCACCCTATTCAGGACTGGCTGTTGTGGCTGAAGGTGCAGGCTTACAGAGGCTGCGAGGTGGTTTGACTTTTGGCAGGAGTTGAGAGGCTGCTGACGTGTGTGTTGGGCAGGATGTGTGTAAGAAGCAATGCTGGATCCTGTTTTTCAGACCGCAGCAACTGGAGCTTAGCCACAGCTATGGTCTTTAATGCAAAACACACACATACACACACAGACAACCTTAGTGTGCTAACCCTAACGTCGACTCATAACTTCCTTGCCAACACCACTTGCACACAAATGTGCAAATTGATATGCGCATGCAAAGTCACTCATACAAACAGACTGTTACATAGACAGGCATGCGCTCTGAATAACACTGAATATGATCAATTTGCTGGGATTTTTCTTGTTATCTTCATAATTGATTAGATATAAAGCACAGTATGGGGACTGAGGCTACTGGTCAATAGGGGAATACATTATATTGCAGTGAAGCCCAGTAAGAGATCCTCAAGTTTCTTGAAACAAACGTACCTTTAGAGCAGACGTGGACATCATACAGCCCGCGGGCTGGATTAAGCCCTCATGATGGTTCAGTCAGGCCCGGGAGGTCTCAGACAAACCAGTGTGCTTCTTCCTGTCACACTTGACAGTGATGTAAATTGACGGGAGTGATGCTTGATGTAGCGTCACCTGCTGAGGCAGCAGTGTTGGCAACTTAGCGACTTTGACGCTATGTTAAGCAAGTTTTCAGACCCCTCTAGCGACTCTTTATCAATAAAGCAACTAGCGACAAATTTAATGGCATTTTCTGGTGTTATTGGAGACTTTGGGAAACTGTGACGTGAAAGCACGTATTGTTCTTACTCTTCTCAACAAGCAGCGGGTGCTGCCGTGGACCCCTCCACCACCCCAAAGCACTGACAGGCGGCCCAGACCTCGTGCACAGGCGCAGCAATCCCTCCAGCGGCACGTCAGTAATAACTCATGGACTGCTCAGTATTTTTTTGCGGAGGTTGGCGGTAAAGCTGTGTGCTTAGTTTGCAACAAGCATGGTTGTATTCAAACACAACTCTAGCCACCACTTTGAGACAAAACATGCAGAAAAATACAGAAACCTATCTGGATATGAGAAGGAGAGGACAGCTGAGGGGCTGCTAGCTAAGCTGCAAAAGTAGGACTTTTTACAAAGCTGCATGCAACGAAAGAAGGAAATGTAAGTGTTAATGTTAAGTTAAATGTTAAATGTAAGTGTTAATGTTAAGTTAAATGCTGAATATAAGTAATGTTGAATGTTAAGTTTTGTTAATGGAAACAAAACTACCCAAAACAGTCAGTACTGTACGGTTCAAAGACTTCTGTATATAATGTAATTTTCTTAATAATATGCTGTTTGGAGAGATTTTACAGTATAATAAATGCTAAAAAACTGTGTGCCCAGCATGTTTTCTGTAGTGATAAAATAGAGATTTCATCTGACAGTATTTGTTTGGCCCCTGGCAACAATCTGGCTTTCTCATGTGGCCCCCCATGAAACATAATTGCCCACCCCTGCTTTAGAGCATGCTTTAAACAGTTACACATGCACAATCTATATGTCTCACACACACATGCAGAGGAAAATACGATGGCATTTGTTGTGTGGTTTGAAATTTCATGGTTCACTGGCATGCATGCAGACACTAGAGACAGACAGAGGGTGTGCTTAGTGTAGCAAAAACAAACCGACAGGGCAACAGGCAGTGCTTGCGTTGTTATGACGAAGGAAGGCTATGATAGAGGCAAACACACGTTACTAAAGAAAAGAAAAGTAGAGCGGAAGATGGAATTAAGGGGAGGAAATGAGGGGAATTACCTCTGTCAACACTTTGCCCATATTATGTAATAAAGTCGAGGCTCTCTGTGTTGCGCACTCCTGTGTGTATGCAAATTGTACATGTGCAGACGCGTTGTTCTGTGAATGAAGTGTAGCAGCATGTGGTAAGAGGATCAATAGGTTTAGCTGACTGGATACTGAAGGAGCAGGCACACCTCTTACACAGGGTCAGGACATCCCACTTACTGGAGGGAGGAGGAGGGAGAAGAGAAGAGAGGACACTGGAGAAGCACTTCACTTTTTCTCTCTCTCTCTCTCTCTCCCCCATTTCCTCACTTTCCTTCCTGGGAGGTTGTGAAAGGGCCGAACGGGGAGGGAGACACAGAGTCAGAGAGACAAAAGGGGGCAAAGCTGAGACGATGATGAAAGCAAATGTGAGTGTGTGAGTGACTCGGTGTGTAACATGCTCTGTCATGCTGGTGTGACTACCGCTGCCTCTCCAACTGGCGTCGCTGGCTGTCAGGAAAAAGGAATGTTTTCCGGAGGAATGAGTCCCTGAACCGGTTCACCATGTGGATGTGGGACAGTAATTTCCAAACCTTTGCCGGAAGAATCCCACGGAAAAAAGAGCAGCGGCCGGAGAGCTTAGCTGGTCCCACTGGGTGGCCGCCTGTGTGCTCGCACTGCTGAGACTCTGTCGTTGAAAGACAGAAGAGTTCACGCTGGGCTTAACTCTGCCCCCCAGTTCAGTTTCTTTTTTTTATTGTCACATTTATTGGGAGTTTTATTTCTCTTCTGGAACTCAATGGATTTTATGGTGCTATGTAGTTTGACTTTTTGTTGGATGTAAGGTACTTTTTGCAGTGATGCACTAGGACAAAACCAGTGTGGTTTGGACGTTCAGAAGGGGCTCTTTACTGGGAGACTGGTCTGAATGGGAGCATCACAGCAGTGGACTGCAGTATGGGACACTATAGATTGTGCTGTGGCCTGCGGATACTGTGGGGCAGTGTCTGTAGATAGCTAGACAGAGCTTAACAGTCCTGACAGCTTTGGTATGAAGCCTGGACACTGTCCAGGTGTTCCCAGTGACAGGTCCATGATGCACCTCAGCCATTTTCCTTTCCGAAGGCACTCCTGGATATGGTGAGTGATGGTTCAAAGATACATGTGAAGTTTTTTACTTTGTGTGTTTTTTGTCTTTTTATGGGTTTACTGCTGCTGCTTTACTGTGTACATAAAAAAGTATGTGCATTTGTGGGCGTGTGTGTTGTTTTTGTGGTACGGTTAGAGTTCCCTCAAGGCTAGACTTGCCAAGCCCAGTGTAGATTTTCCCAGATGTATTCAGGGAAATTTATTGTTAAACGGGCCAGACATTTCCTGTCATTTTATCCCACACTAAACGCTCAAGTCGATCACGTCGAGGGCTTGTCAGAAATAGCATGAGGCACACAGAGGTATTGTAACATTGAGATAACATATCTGCGTTTCAAGAGCAAAACGACCTGAAGAGGAAAAACATCTTGAAAAACATGCTGTATTGTTGGGTTTCTCTGCTGTCTTGTTTTGATTAGTCATATGTAGGCTGGGTATCTTATGGGAATAGTTGTCTCACAGCTACATTACAAACTGGGAGGGACACAGAGGAGTCAGTGATGTCATCATAGTGGGCTGTTGGGATATGAACAATGCTCATATTTCCAACAACTTTTTTCCAGTGGTTTGAGTTCTTTGTGCTAATGACGCAAAAAGATCATTCAACAAATGCTAGAAGGGGTAGTTATGCATATCACCATCTGTCAGACCTGTTTGTCAACTGTTCTTTGGCATTATTCCTCCTCTGTGGTGTGAGTACACATGCACACAAATGCAAGACTTAACCGCAGTCTTAACCACATATTATGTAGTCTTTCCAAACAGCGCGGGACCTCAGGGTATTCTCCATGCCTTGTTTTAAAGCTAAGCACAGGCATGCTCACCACATTTCATCCTTTTCTCTGTTGTTTCTCTCCCTTTACACTTGTGGAAAGTGGAAAGATGAGCTCTAAATCGGATGTCTATGCGATCTACATTACGTGGCACAAATTGTACTCATCAGTAGCGGCCATTGATTCAACTGATACATCTGCTCATATTGCAGAAGATGAGATGTGGCTGAGAAAGCAGTTTAATAGGCTTTAGTGTTGAACTCAACATTGCATAATAATAAATTGCGTAGATTTTTGACTTGAACAAACAGAGGGACATTTACGGACCTTTTCAGTAGTGAAAGAGAGGGGTGGAGAAGTAAATGGACTACAGAAGAATAGACGTAGACAAACAGATGAGCTCTACGCAGACGTCAAAGCACACAAAAACGTGTCCACCCAGCTGCTCAGACGTACATGTACTGTACATACACAAAAGAGGGCTGGCCTTTCAATCAGGAAGCGATGTCAAATATTCCTTGGTAATCCGTGAACATATTATAAACAGCAACGTCCTTGTTCCTCTCGTTCCTCTTCATGCACACACTGGTAGAGGTTATCACATACACACAGGCTGTATAAGCATAAAGTCAGATGCAGATGCAGGTGACCATATAGTGGAAAGTTTAGATGAGTGGAGATCTCATTTTTTAAGGTTAGGTTGCCACCTGTTCACACGTTGGCAATTAAAAACTAATCTAGCTCAAACCCATGTATATGACTGGACTGTGTGTGGTCAGTCTGTGAATTTGTGGCTAAATTGTTATATAATAGTCAGTGGTAATGTCTACAATGTTAAATCCAGCAGTACATGTCCACCAGGTCTGGTGAGGACACTATAGGACACACTACTCCATAGGTTTGTAGGTGTAAATACTTACATACAGTCCCTTTAAGTCCTGAATAGAAAATTGTAAAAAAAAAACAGTAAATGCACAAATGTTGTAGGAGCTGTAAAGAGAAAATGAGAAAAGTCACGCCACTTATAGTACAACATGCACTGGCTTCGATACAGGTTTCCCTTGTAGAAATCTAAATAAGATGTAATTCACAGTCTGCTGGAATATATTGTTGCTAAATTGGATGGATGTGGTAAATCTAGCGACAGTGTCGCGACAATAATTCAGGGCTGTCATGGTTGTCAGAGTTGAGCATTAGTCTCCAAAAAGGGGAGATGGGCCTGTCAGACTACGTTTAAACCTTTTCTCTTTCTCTACACAGTCAAGCTATGCACCGTCGTAGCGTATATGGGAGTATGTACGAGTCCGGCGGCGCATTCAGGAGGATCTGTATTATTCATTGGACCTCAATAATGGACCATTGGCCTTCTTTCTGTGTCAGCAGACCTGGGGTGTACATGCAGAGTAGCAATAAAAGAATAGAGCTTATAATGATGACGCAGAGATATCAAACTGGGTACTGAGTCAAAAAAAATCAATACATTTATGTCTAAAATGTGCAGTCACACAGACTTGAACACGCATGTATTTGTTGTGTCTACTTGGGCACAAACTCCAATCTGTGTGGAGGTTTCATTAAAGGTTGACCGATTAATCGGCCAATTCTTTGACATTTTTTCATAATCAGCCGACGCCCGAGCATATTAAGCCGATTACCAAGCAGGCACATCTGCGGACAGCCCAGTGTTGCTGTAGAACAAGTGTAACACTGCCGCTTGTGTCAATCAAATTGCCGTTCTACCAGCAGACCTCAGTAGATGAGGCCCAGTGGGTTAACCTTTGCAAGAACAACGTCCTAACTGGGAGAAAACAGGCAGACACAACATGTAGATTGGAGAGACAGACCGTAAGTGTTGTTCAATAAATGTGTACTTAATTTAAGAAATTTTCTGTATCATTTGTTATTATTAAGCTGTTATGTTTTATCAGATGGAGGAAGAAAAGAAAACCAGCCAAAGATATAGGCAAAAAAAAAAAAACAACAACTCATCAGACATAAAAAAAAACATATCTGTTTGTGTTGGCGTGGGTTTTCTCCTGTTACTCCAGTTTCTCCCACAGTCCAAAGACATGCAGGTTAATTGTTGACTCTAAATAGCCCGTAGGTGTGAATATGAATGTGAATGGCTGTCTGTCTCTACATGTCAGCGTTGTGATAGGCTGGCAACCCGTCCAGGATGTACCCCGCCTTTGCCCAATGTCAGCTGGGATTGGGTCCAGCCCCCCCCACCCCACCCCATGACCCAGACTAGTATAAGCGGTTACAGATGATGATGGATGGATACTTCAACACATGCATCTCACTCCAGAGTGTCTTGGGGACAGAGAGGAACATTATTGTCTTTCTCTTTCTCAGCAGGCCACGTTGCATTACAGGATTATTGTTACAGTCAGCATCTTTTATCGACCACTATGCTTCTAGTCCGCATACAGAACCATTAATGATGTACAGAGACTCTCGGGAATAATGTTAGCATGCTGTTTTCATCCTACATTTTTTAGATGTGCAGGGTGTTGCCTCCAGCACCACAATGAATAAACCATGATATAACAGCATTAAACACTAACCAGAAAGGAAATGAAAAGTTTGTGTAGTAATCCAGTTAAGTGAATCCAGTGCCTCAGAGACCGGGGGAGGGGGGGTAGATGCATCGCTTCCCTCTCGCTGTCTCCAAAGTATTGGAGGACGTATATTGTCAATCAGTGGATAATAAATTGTTTAAATATGTAATATATTTGCTGTGTTTTTCTCAGCTCTGTTCAAGGACATCGTGCTTCACACTCCCCCTCTTCCTGTCTCTTGGTGGTCCCTAGGGTGGCTACCTGAGACGTAGCACATTTTGTCAGAAAGATAACAAGACACAAGGTATTGTTATCTCATTTCTTGGAGGCTTTCTCCCACTGCACATTGTCATTGATTCCTGCGCTGCTGGGTCAATCTCAGCCAAACTTTAGATTACTTTCTATCACTCCAAGTTACTTTGTTGGGACTGAGGCAGAGCTTTTGAAATGGGCTTTTTGTAGACGGCAGAGACCTGCTGTCAGTTTTGAGGAGACAGAGTCATCAGTCAATGTTGTCTCAGAGGACCACCAGCTTGTGTGTGTGTGTGTGCGTGTGTGCGTGTGTGCGTGTGTGTGTGTGTGTGTGTGTGTGTGTGTGTGTGTGTGTGTGTGTGTGTGTGTGTGTGTGTGTACAGAGGCACTTCCCACCTCCAGCATCAATCTCTGCCAGCCTGTTGTGCAGGGTTATGCTGATGTACTCAGCCTTATTAAGGGCGCTCTCCACTCGCTCCCCCTGATAGGACCGCACAGTCTGACGCTAGTCTCGTCTTTACACCTTTTCTTCCACCGCATCCTCCCTCAGAAACCTGGCTGTTATGCGTGATAAAAGACTGAGCGGGGATAAAAAGCATTTTGAGGACACAGCATGCTCTGTTTCGCCTCCTCCAGTTTCAGTGTAATTTGATACCAGATGGATAAATGAAGGATAAATCGTTTTATGTTTGCAAAAAGGAATCACTA
The DNA here is from genome assembly GCA_947000775.1 of Pterois miles. NCBI lineage: Eukaryota > Metazoa > Chordata > Actinopteri > Perciformes > Scorpaenidae > Pterois > Pterois miles. The sequence goes on from CAMQGK010000334.1 coordinate 413,716, forward strand.
ATGATAAAAATGTTGATAATTGTGTGCTTTGCAAGGACAAATCCTTGCATACTATAAGTTTTAGTTGGCCTTTTGGAGAAAAAACACAGTGTATGTGAATTAAAACTGCTAAATAAAATGCTATTTGAGAAAACAGTGGAAAATATTGGCTGAGCTGCTCGCTGGTTTTAAGTTTAGAGCTGCTAAAGTTGATAATGACGTGTTTAATAAGAATAATTTGTTTTAACGCCACTAATTTCTTTAACGCATTAACGCAATTTGCTATTTATGTCTTGGAGCAGGCTCAGTTTTAAAGCTAGAGTGAAGATATGTGAAACTACAAAACCTAAGAAAGCCATTGATATCATACTAGCTGGTCAAAAAGACTAAATATCTCTTCAAACTTCTGCAAAACTGGCATGGCCATTTTCAGAGGTGTTGGGTTTGAGTTTGCTATGTTATGTGTATCATGTGAGTAATTGAATTGATTGAAAATCATTCAGAAATATTATTGTTATTTTGGCTGCTGGTCAGGCATTGCTGTGCTTTGTTGTAACATCTGTTAGGTATTTAATATGACTGACACTTTTATTCATTAAAACAGTATCAGTTGATTTTTGGACGAGGAAACGAACAAGCTGTAAACACATTAGGTTACATTATGTCATCACATTAAAAGTTGCTATGGTGAATATGGTGGCAAATAATGACCTTTTTACACATCCGTAGCAACATTAGCAACAATTTGGAGTTGTGTGTTTATGGCCACCTGGCATAAACAGTGCAAGTCCAATATTCATAACATACTGGGTTTGTTTTAGTCGAAACCAAGTCTTCGTGGAAATATTTATTTGTTTAGCTTCTCCTCTGAGTTCAGTGGCTTGTTGCTAACTTTGTTAGTAGTGTACAGAGGGTTTATCAGACCTTTTTTTACAAACAGCTTCCTGCTGTGGCGGGAAATTAAGTCAAAGACAGCTGTGAGAGTGAACCGAAGTAAAGAGGTGAGCCATAAAACCAAAATGAATAAATTAAAATTTTCTGTAGAATTGAGAAGAACTGCAGATTCAGGATATTAGTGCTGTATTAGTGCTATTATTATTAGTGCTGCCTTTAAAAAAAAATCAAATTAATAATTCAAAGTGATTATTTGTTTGAACTTTGGATGCAAAACTGCTTCAGTTATACAGTCAAACATCTGTGAGTGGTGTGACTGAGCACACAATCTATGATTATTAATAATCTAAAGCTGTAGTACGTCAGATCCTGTGACACTCGCCTTCTGACTTATTACTGTCTTTTCACTAGTTCAGTTCATATCAAAGTCAGGTCTGTAATGTGTGAATGAGAGCTGTGATAGTGAGAATTAACTGGAATGTGTTGTTACTCCAGCTTTCCCACAAGGCAGCGCGGTGTTAAATTGATTATGAAGTTGCTTGAAGCATGGCAGACATGCTCTTACTGATATGTTTGAGGCTCTCAGTTTAATCTGCTCATGAAGACTCCACTGTTTCTCTCTGTTAGAGGCATTTCATTTGGCCCTTCTTTTGAATTGCTAAATGATCAGTTCATTACCTCACACCTATTTTGCAGGACATGTTTGCTGTTAGTGTGCATTTATCTGAGCACACACACACACACACACACACACACACACACACACACACACACACACTGAGTCAATTAGCGTTGGCAATGCTAAGACTCATCGCCCGAGCCGGGCTGTTCTCTGCATCATCCAGCATCTCTTTCACACATTGCTGCTTTTGGATTCCTTATTGTGTTATTCTGCCACTTCTTTACAGTTGATGCCTTTTTTCTACTTTCTTCTGTGTGTAATACAGGAACTCCACACACACACACACACACACACACACACACACACACACACACACACACACACACACATCATCCAGAAGACCAAACATACCCCTTAGGCCAGATAAGATGCAGAGACGGTGTTGTCATCACTCATTACACCATCTCAATGCCAGAAACCTGTTTCACATTGGCAGACAGCATTAAGCTAACACAATTTAGCTCTATTGGCATCATTAAAATAATTTAACGAATCAGATTTTTATATCACCCAGACTAATAAAATGAGTCAACCGTGGTGCATAGTTGCCTGTTTATCTAATTGACGAGGGCTGCTCTCAGCATTTTTAAGTGTGATAGTAAAGATAATATGTCTCATTTGTGGCTTTAGTTTGATGCGACTGATTGATTAAAAAAGAAAACTGTGTGCTCAAGTTTGGGGTGCACGGTGCCTCACAGCAAGAGGGTTGTAGGTTCAAACCCGGCTTGGCCCTTCTATATGGAGTTTGTATGTTCTCCCTGTGTTGGCTTGGGTTTTCTCCGGGTACTCCGGTTCCTACCACAGTCTAAAGACATGCTGTTTAGGTTAATTGATGATTCTAAATTGCCCGTAGGTGTGGATGTGAGGGTGAATGGTTGTCTGTCTCTATGTTGTCTGTCTCTATGTGCCCTGCGATGGACTGGCGACCTGTCCAGGGTGTACCCCGCCTTCACCCAATACCAGCTGGGATCGGCTCCAGCCCCCCGTGACCCCTAACGGGATAAGCGGTTGAAGATGGATGGATGGATGGATCTAGTTTGGAGCTTTCAGCCGTCAATTATAACATGGGTGTATTTACTTACTTAGCTTTTCATTAATTCTAACTGTACATTAATAAATACAGAACAATAAGGCAGAGAGGACCAGTGTGCTCTGTGTTGTGGCTCTGTGACTCCACAGTTACATAACTCGCTAACTAGATTACAAAACCTGGAGGCAGCTTTGACATCACATTCATTCTAAATATCCATTTCATTTCAGTTGTGTTCCCCCCGTAGCCTTTGCCGTCTCTCGCCGCTGTCCACACAGCAGCTGCGAGACAGGGTGTTCAATCTTGTGTTCATCTTCGAGACAGAGGCAAGAAGATGGACAGATCAATAAGAATACAGCGTGGCAGCCAGACATATTGGAGGCTGGGGATAGCTGCAGGTGCTTGCATGAGCTCAGCATAAATCAAAAGTAGAAATGTTACAAGCTAAAGCTGGAGCTAAGGGGGGTTGGGACGGTGATGCCAGATGTTAGGTAAATATGAAATGATAAGTAGGGAAATCACAGCTTTGTTTTTGCTAGAGGTCTGTGTAGTAAGCTGTCTGCTGGACGACTCTGGTAGCACAGTCTGATAAAATATGAGTGCATTGGGATTTTTTTGTGACTGAGTGTCCGCCCATGACAATAAATCATGAAGATGCCGTCTTGTGACCAGTAGTATTACAATTAGTCGATTAATCGTGCCAAATCTTTTTCAGCCCCTCAGATGTTTTTCTTTTATGTTTTTGTAAATGGAGCATTGTTGATTTTGGACAACTGACGGGGGGTAACATGTGATCTTAGACTAATACCAGTTTGTCAAAGAGGACATTTTTCGCAATGTTATGCCGTTTTAACCACAATTAATCAGAAACACAATTAACAGATGAATCCATCCATCGTCAACCGCTTATCCCGTTAGGGGTCGCGGGGGGAAGGCGGAGTTCACCCTGGACAGGTCGCCTGTCCATCGCAGGGCACACAGAGACAGACAACATAGAGACAGACAACCGCTCATGCTCACATCCACCCATTGGGCCACAGAGATGATGCTAAATGGTTAGATTAACCTCTTTTAGGATCTGACATGGGGAGGTTTTAGTTGGGAGGATACTACCGAAAAATCCCAAGGAATCCATTTGTCCCAAACATGTTCTGCTTCTTTTTTAGAAAGGAAATAACTTTCCAAAGAAAAGAAAAGAAAAACTGGCATGGCCATTTTCAAAGGGGGTCCGTTGACCTCTGACCTCAAGATATCTGAATGATGATGGGTTCTATGGGCACCCACGAGTCTCCGCTTTACAGACATACAGCATATGTCTTGGATGCACTGACAAACTGGAGCAGTTTTTAAAATGAAAAAGTGATGCACCAGTAAAAGCTCGAAAGCGTGTGCTGAGGAAATATGACCCTGAATACGTTGGATTCATTATGGCAGGCAGTGCTGGGTGAGGGCAAGCTGAATATTTGGACGGGCCAATACACCGACAGTGACATAACATATTTACAGCCGAGTTTGTCATTTATTTGGGAGGGTGGTCCTTGGAAATTTTTTGAACAATCAGAAGGGGGCTTCAAGTTACAATAGGTTGAGAACCCTATAAATAAATGTGTTGATACAAACATCAAATTGTCTTCTAATTTTCCTGACATTCAAATGTCATTGCTGATTCAGCGACAATATACAAAGAAATGAGGAAATATTACTCAGTCCGTGGTGAGTTGGAGTGCCGCTGTGCAGCCACGTACGTCACTATTTGACCCAAACAAAGCCTGCAGCTAGCCAGCAGATGTTATCATGCCCAGGCCCTTTCCTGCAGGAACAAAGCAGCTCTCTGTGAGCGGCCTGTCCTATACTCCCACCACAGCTAAAAAACAAACAGTTGTAATGAAACAAAAAGACGCGTGGAGGCCTAGCCCGGGGGGTTTCTTTAAGATACGCTAAGGTTGTCCAGGGTTTATGCATCACTGCTCACTCTCTGTTGGGGTTCATCTGGCTTTGATTTCTTTCTGCTGCTTTTGTGAGAGGCCACAACTTAGCGAGTAAACCGTTTTTAGATTCCGATTTCCAAAGGTGTGTTGACTTATCCAAGAAAATTACACTCATTCCCAGAAGACCTCCGACTCTGTCAGCTGTTTTTATTTCAACCACTCCCTTGTGGCCTGTGTCACGGCCATTAGACATCACAACACTGTGAGAATTACCTCTTATTAGCAGGAAAGCATGACGATGTTCATATCAGGGGGGAATTGCTCGTGATGGTGATGGTGATTAGGATTGCCACAATGACGTATATGAGGAGGTATACAAACAGATTAGAAAGGCTTAGGCTGGGAGAGGGAGTCCCCTCAAACACACACACATACCTGGCTGGATTTAGAATATTACAGACTTACACGGTATTATAATTTCAGATAATGCTTGCCAGGAAACCTGTGAGGATAAAGGAAGGTGAATGAGTTGTCATCATGTATAATGTTTTATTTTATGCTGCATTATTATTGAACTTTAGAGTTCACACAAAACCCTGGTAACGTGAACATTTGAGAGTTTTCTTTGATAATTGTTTGTTTCTGCTTTTCTCTTTTGTCCTTTTTTATTGCGGCATTGTGTCAGACTTCCTTCCAACCTCCACATATTCAAACTCTGTTTAGTCTACATATTTCACAGTATTTTTGCATGCACTGGTATATTTTGAATGCAATTGTGCGGTGCTTCCTTAGAGGAAATACACTCCCACTTGCACGACTAACTGTTACACTCATCCATCCGGTACGGCAGGCTCTCACATTGCAGGGTGTAGAATAACACTCTCTCAGCAGGACAGGGATGAACATGGACAGTGACAGAATTTTTGTGAGACAGCACTGAACATCTACACTTAATTTCCACACTCCACCAGCAGCCACTTGTTTTGGTACACAGCAGCCGGTGCTGACCCCCTTTTTGCTGACTGCTCCGCGGGGAGTTTGCTCTTTCCAGCAGCACATTCATGCTGCAAAGATCCTGTTTCATGTCCTCCCAAATGTGCTTTTATTGGGCTGAGATTAGGGGACTTGGTGGGTTGAAGTAAGATAAAGTCAACCTCATTTTCCTGCAGCATCTTAACTATAAAGCGCCCGTATGCATTTACATCAGCGCCACCATCAATCTGCAATTTTGGCACCTGCGAGGAGAGATTCATGCGGTTGACACTAAATTCAGACCCTGGCGTGCACCTCCTCAGACTAGATGATTCACTCTTCAGTTATTCCACTTTGATCATGTCCTTGATGCACTGAACTAGGAAAAGTTGTTCTGAAATGCTCTTCCGCACAGTTCCACACATAGAAATAGTATAGAAATAGGACACACATTACTATTGTAATCAGTGTAGCAGGATGGTCGGAGTGGTGGTCGTTTTTATGTGTCTCTTGGCACTGCAACTCAGCTTCTGTATAAACCTACTTGCAGCAAGTCGCAGACTCACTCATGCCGATGTGATATTTAAAACAGCAGCGTAGGCGTCCAGTATGTGTCTGTGTGTTTACAAGACGGTAAGTACTGTGAATTGGCCTTGAAGGACCAGTGTGTAACAATTAGGGGGATCTATTGGCAGAAATGGAACGTAATATTAATAAGTACGTTTTCTTTAGTGTATAATGGTCTGAAATGAAGTGTCATTGTGTTTCCGTTACCCTAGAAGGGCAGGTCCTCTCCTCAAAGTCTGCCACGTTGCACCGCCATGTTGCTACTGTAGCCCAGAACGGACAAACCAAACACTTTCCTGCTCCAAATGATGTACGTTATTCTTACAATTAACACCTAACAACTGGCTCTGCTCCTTCAACAGATGATGATACGGCTCTGTGGCTACCTCCACTGCTGGCTTAGCGGTGAAGCAACACACTCTACAACCCCACTGATGTGTGTTTTCACCAGAACAACAATTACCATTTTCTTTTGTGCTAGTCAGATTACCACAGCAACAGTTCAGTGTCCGTTCTACTCCTTGTCTATTTCTATGGTTCCACATCACTGTTATTTGCATACTTTATTTGCATATTTGTGGATCACCTTTCAGATTGAATGTCCCATTTGTCTTCAGACCTCTTAGCAACACGTTGTTTTTAGTGGCAGCCATGGTTGGAGGCATTGTGGTTTTGGATTGTCCTTACGTCTGTCCGGTCCATTCTCATGAGCGTGTTATCTCAGGAACGCCTGGAGGGAATTTCTCCAATTTTGGCACAAACATCCGCTTGGACAAGGATGATCGGATTTTAGAGGTCAAAGGTCAAGGTCACTGTCACTACATCTGGCACAGACATCCACTTGGACATGAGGATGAACTGATTAGAATTTGGTAGTTATTTTTTAGTAATACAAAGCATGTTTTTAGCCATAACTCAAGAATTTATATGCTCATTATGACAATTTCACACCACGTCTAATAGGATAAATTAGTGATGATATTTTGGACAGACATGGAAAAAATTGCAACTTGACTGGTCGGCAGAGGCATCTAACTGCAAGTTGAAATCTAGAAGCTGTAGTTCAGCAATCCCAGGAATGCAAGACAGCACAGAGGAAAAATGTACGACATATAATAACTCTTAAGTAGTAACACAGCTCAAAGCAGCTAAGACAACACAAAGTGGATTTACAGGTGTGTTATTTGCTCATTTGAAATGGACGCCAACAGTAATAGAATTGTAGTATGCAGTTTATTTCAGCCTGCTAATGTTTACATGTAGGGTAGCAGATTCAGGTCCAGCAACCCTTTCTACAATCTTCTTACACCTCTTGTCTAGAGGTTGTAGTTGTTTGTGTGAATGGGGAGGCGTGCGCGATAAACTGCATATGAGGACGTCATATAATTCAGATGAGCCCCAGTGACGCTGTGTGTGTTTTGAGGAACATCTTAACCTGGATTACCTGGAAAGCAGAGAGGACACCCTTGGCTCTCAGTGGCAGGGTATCCCTCCCTCCCTCCCTCCCTCCCACACACACACAGACACACACACACACACACACACACACACACACACACACACACACACACACATATTGGACAGACATGGACACACTCTGCAAACTTCTCTGTAAGCATGGGGCCTCAGCGCTCACACACTCTCACCAGTGTGGTGATGTCGTCAGGGTTTTAATGAGGGATTACTCTGACATCACTGGGCCTGCTGCCAAGTTAAACCTATTAGCCTCACCATGTGCTTGCGGTGCACTACAGCTAGAACTGTGCGTGTCCATGTGTGCAGGAGCCTTTTGAGAAAGTTGCGCAATCCGTGGGTGTCTGCATCCTGTTATCATCCATCTATTCATCTCCCTGTTAATGTGTCCATCAAAAAAGTGTCTCAGTTTGCTTGCCAAGACGGTGTCTGATGTCCGTTACTGAGTGTGTGCACTGTGATGCTGAGTTAACAGCAGACCTTCACAAAGAGTTGCAGGACTGATCTGCAGCCCTAATGATGAGAAGCTGTAGCATATCACGATATTATTACTCAACATGTACTGCAAGTACACGCGCAAACTTGTGCACTCCTCATAGACACAGTCACTCACAGGCACATGAAGGGAAACGCATTTCATGTGAGGGTTTGTTATGCTGTTCTATGCTCAACTTGGCACAACAAATTGAATTTACGGGATTGCTTTTGAGATTCATGGTCAACACTGTGACCACAGTTGCTTTTGTTGGTGTCTGAGCCAGTGGCGTACATGTGTACTGTGGTTTACTGTTTTAGTGGTAGATGGCAGGTACAGCATAGCTTTTGAGTGTATGAGTGTATCATGCTTAAATTAGTTGAAGAAATGATTTGTTCATTAAAGGTGCAGTGTGTATTGCAACCAACCTAGTACCCCTTTACTCACTCCTCTTTTTCCAAGACTGCGGTAACGTGAGCTGCCAAGTGCAAAACAGTGGTAACGCCGTTTGTCTCGCTCAGAGGACATCCTTACCATAATAGTCAGATGGCGGCTGGCTGGTGTTTGGTTTGTCTATTCTGTGCTACTGTAGAAACATGGCAGACTCTGTGAAGAGGACCCGCTCCCTATGTGGATATAAAAGGCTCATTCTAAGCTAACAAAGAAAACACAATGATTCTTAGTTTCAGATGATTATACAGCAATGAAATACACACTGTTCATTTCAGACATACTTTGGTTTATTAATACATTTCTAATTTTGCTGAGAATGCACAAAACTATTTTTGGATTTTATAATTTGCGTGTGTAGAACTTGTCAAATGACATTGATAATACTGAAATAATTAGTCAGCACATTAATTTGTGGATTGAAAGAAAATCAGCAATGTTTAATTTATTATTTAAGTCAAACATTTTATAGTTTCAGTTTCACAAATAGCAAAGATGCAACAGTAAACAAACAGTAAAGATATGCTGCTTCTCTCAACTTTATAGCTTTGTAAATGACAAACATACTGCACATTTTAGCATCTTTTGGTTTTGGACGATTGGTCTGATTCGAGTTGCAATAATTAATCGATTAGTTGTCAACTATTGAATTAATCAGCAACTATTTTGATAATCCACAAATGGGTTTGAGTATTTTATTCTGTTTTAATGTCTAAATTCTCTGATTCCAGCTTCTTAAATGTGAATATTTTCTGGTTTCTTTACTCCTCTATGACAGTAAACTAAACATCTTTGAGTTGTGGACAAACCAAGACCTTTGAGGACGTCGTCTTGGGCTTTGGGGAACACTGATTGACATTTTTCACCATTTTCTGACATTTTATAAACCAGACAACTAATCGATTAATCAAGAAAATAAGCAACAGTTTAATCAACAATGAAAATAATCAGTTGCTGTCTTAGGTCAGATATACAGTAACAACCAATTTCAAGGTGTAACCTTTAGTTTCGGGGAAATGTAATTGGAATTTTTCATCATTTTTCAGTGTCTGGAAGCATTAGGTTTTAAAAGGCCGAACACTTTTGCTGAACAGCAAATTAAGGCTATCAGAGTGCACACTCTCAGTCACTTTCACGCAAACCTTCACGTCTGCATGGAATTTAAGATAAGATAAGAGATAAGATGAACCTTTATTAATTAAATAAATAATAATAAATAATTAAATAAATATAATAAATTAACATTTGTGCACATGAAGATGTGTATTTATCAAACCCAAAATGCCAGATTTTGGACTGCTAGTCAGATAAAAATAAAGTAAAAGGCGTCACCTTGGGGAAATTGTGACATTCACTTTTTTTTTTTTTTTTTTTGTTTTACAACAGCAATTGATAATAAATTAGTCAAAGTAAATTAATAGATTAATGGCGAAAAGCTGATTAGTTTCAGCCCCTTATGATGCTGTTATGTTGGTTTGTCAGCTTTCTGATGTGGATGTGACTCAGAGAGCTGTGCTGACACGAGTGCTTCTCTGCCTCTGAGCCAGATTTCTTCATGCTGGTCTCAGTACATGATTCTCACATTCATACTGTCCAGCATCACTTCAGCCTGAACACGTCACGACACACTGATGTTGTCAGTGTACGCAGCCAGATGCACACACACACACACACACTCGCAGTGCACACATGCACAGCACGAGAAGGAGCTTTTGTTGGTCTTATCTTCAGCAGTCACGCTTCTCCAGACTTTTTCTTTTTATTAATTTGTGGCGGGGGATGCTTTCTATCCTCTTTTGTGCTCTGCTGAGGCTGTGAGACAAACAATAGTACAGCCAGTTTAAATCCTCTCTTCAGTCTGTGAGTCAGCTGGATGTATAAATAGAGCACAGGTAAGTCATGCATGGCTGCTGTGAATAGTTCATTTTTTTGCCCTGGACCACAGTCACATCCTACGGTGAAGTGTTTGGGGTGATCATCTTGAGGGCGTGTTAACATGTTCAATCAGTGTTGCCTGTGTAGCTCCACCCCATCTTTCCTTCCTTGACCCCTGAGAAGCCCACCGTCACTCTCATTTTCTCATTACACTATCTGCCCTGTATCCTTAGCAACTGAAGGCTGATTGGTTGTCAGGACCTACCTGTCCCTTTTGAATTCTGCCATGTCACCATGGTAACCACATTATAAACATGAAACCTTGCAGGGCACTGTAAAGGCAGGCAGGAAGTGCGTGTGTCGCTGAGGCGAAGGAATTGCTCCTCGACACATAATAACAACTGACTGGCTGAAATCCTGTGCTGCAGGAATCTCTATTGTTGTGTTTTAATCACATTACCTTTGCTGATTTACATACTTAAAAACAAATATCCAATCATCGTAATCAAATTCAGGTTTTTTTTTTTATTAAGGCAGTGGAGGTGCAGTTGCCATGGCACTAAGCTGCAAGAAGTGACACTTATTTTTTCGTCATGCTATATCACACTGTTGCTTTCTATACAATTCAGTTAAATCACACGAAGCTGCTTTCTCTGTGGACAGATCAACTGTGGAACCTGAAAGATGGTTAGAAAGCAGAAGCCTGTACGACAAAAGGGTTATTAAGGTAACTTCAGGGTTAACCCTGGGTTTTCAGTCCTGCGACGGTGGTTTACTTTTTACTGGGGTAGATCGACATGGTAATTGAGCTGATAAAAAAGCATCGCGTACTGACCAGTTAAAGCTCGGTGTGCAGATCATATCATAATATACACAAATATGAAGAAGGTTAAGTCATAATCCAGGTTAAAAACAATACAATTTAAACTGACAAATACGGGACGGACAGTTGGCTGTGTGCTGTGGGTCCTTTGAATGAGGTGAGGACGCAGCTGAATGCTGAAATAGTCACACATGGCCCAACTTTGCTAAATTGCATAATGTGACAAATGTAACATAGTCACCCAGACGACTCTGAAAGCTATTTCTCTTTCACTGCCCCAGCTAGATGACTATGTCTGACTTTTGAGTATTCCATTAATTTAATTAGTCTGTTAATTTACGCATTCACACATCAGCATTTTCTTCTTTTGCCAGCTTTCCTTCCTCCGTTTGGCAGCCTTATCGCTGTTACTTTTAGTCTAGATTATGTGTTTAAGTTCTTTGTCTAATATTGTAGTTCGCTCTGCTGACAGTAGACTTGTCATGTTTGTGATCGGCCACATGCTGCAGACACTGTCCCCGTCATGTGAGTGCGTTCATAGCCAGATTGAGAAAGCCTGGGTTGATTTACCGAGCTGAAAAAGACTGTCGTAGGGCTGCTTAGCGTGATGTAGTTTGTTAGGGTTAGTTAAGCCAGATAAGGAGAAGATACGCCGGGTGTGTTGAACTCACTTTGTAGCACAGGCCTCCCTGTCCCGTTCTGTGTTTGTCTCTGGACAAAGCTTTGAAAGTCAACCGAATAAATTGCCATTTTCCTTGCTGTATCTCTTAATTCCTCACAGTCCGTCTTAATATTTGTCTTTGATGAAAACAGTGTTAAAACAGTCATTGCTGTTGTTGCATGAATGTCATCTAAGATTATCTTTGTCAGCGTAACGGTGTCCTCATCCTAACTGCTGCCCCGATGTCATTACGTTTAATAAAAAAGGAGAGACGAGTACTTCGGCTGTGACCTAGTGAGGCAAAGAGCCCAGTCTCCTTATGCTGTGGAGGCAAAGTTCAGTGACAATACTGGAGCTACTGACTAATAAGGCCTAGGTATTGAACCTTAATACTTTTTGCTACTGACCAAAATGTGTCTGTTGTTTTTGACGTTGTTGTGTAGTGATGGAAGTCTAAGTTCAGAGCTAGATATGTAGTTTATAAAGTGAGAAAGACCACTTATGGACAGCAGGTGTGAGGGTGGATGGGTCAAACAAACACAGGACTTGCGAGCGGGAAGCCCGTGTAGTTCTACGAGTTACATTAATGACGTTTGTCACATGCTTTGTAGTGACGGTCATTAAGTGACGTTTGTCATGTGATTCATGTACTGACGTTATACATACATAGTATTAGTTTACGTATGTATTAGGTTTAGCATTAACTTAACCTAAGTGGTTTTCTTGCCTGAAGTCAGTGGCTTTATTTGCCCCCTCTGGTGCTGCACATTCATACAGGCGTGTAATATTCATGTTTCAGCAAGGCAAAACATGCACACTGTCCTCTGGTGGTTCTGTTTATCTTCAATTATTCTTTGATGAAATAGTTCGAAGTTTAAATCCAGATTTTGTCCAATCCAGTGCCGACCAGTACTCTCTTTATTTAAGATTCAAAATTTACAGCATAGAAGTTATTGGAATAATTTGGAAGTAACGTAAGGTAACATGAGGCCATTGATTACTGTGGACCTGAATAATAGGGCTGACTGGCAGAACTGTCTTCAGGTTTAGGCAACAAACCTACTTGGTTAGGTTTTGAAAAAGATAATGGGTTTATATTAAAATTAGGGCTGTCTGTCAGTTCAAAAATGTAATCATAATTAATTGCATGATTGTCCATAGTTGCGATTAATTGTAAATAACACATTTTTTATCAATTCAAAAGTATTTAATACTCTTATCAACCTAGAAGTGGGTAAATATGCTGTAAAATCAATTAACAACACAAAACAATGACAGATAGCATGAAAAATATGCTCAAATCATAACATGGCAAACAAGCAACAACAGCTGTCAGTGTGCTGACTTGACTATGACTTACCCAAAACCACATGTGATTTTAATAAAGTGGGCATGTCTATAAAAGAGAGACTCCTGAGTACACGTGGAACCCATTTTCATTCACATATCTTGAGGTCAGAGGTCAAGAGACACCTTTGAAAATGGCCAAACCTGTTTTTTCTCTCCAAAATGTTGCACATATTTGGAGCATTATTTAACGTCCTTCTTGACAAACTAGTAGGACACGGTTGTACCAATGGATTCCTTAGATTTTCTAGTTTCAGATGATGCCAGTATTCTCACTCTAGCTTCAAAACTGAGCTCGTTACAACTTAATAACCGCAAATTGTGTTAATGCGTCAAAGAAATTTGTGCTGTTAAATCAAATTTGCGGTAATGTGCTATTATTGCATTAAAATGAACTCCTTCTAGTAGAAAACCCTGAAGGCAAACATCTCCCATGTGACTGAATGAATGTAACTGATAGAGAAACTATTAAAGGAAGGAATAGTAAGGAATTGTATTCAATGTGTCACATCATGGCCAATCCTGACTTTAACTGAAGCATCCCGAGTTCAGATAGCATCCAACATTTGACAAATCAGGAAAGATTTGGAGAAAACACGTACTAAGGTATCAAAAATATATAGTTTCAGCATCATAACTAAAATCCAGGAATCAGCGCTAGTATTGGAAAATTCAAAAAACAATACACAGCGTTACAAATGCCTTGCCTTTGCTTTTCTCTTTCACCAGTCATGTTTGACTGACTTCCCTTCAGTGACCTGACGCTACCGTTGCCATCCTCCCTCCGCCTCTGTCCCAGGCTGTCTGTCAGGTTCCATCGATCTTAAGCCCCTAACAAGGTGGCTGACCCCGCCAGTCATGAGAGGAGAGCCTTCCCTGTCTTTCTGGCACGCAGCCGGTCAATTAGCTGTTTATGCACTTTTCTACTTAACCTGTGGAGTCTGCTTCCCTGCCTGCTCATATCTCCCTCTGATCACTCCAGTCAGCGTTTTCTGCTTGTGTTACTGTTCACGCAGAGTTTGTTTTTATGCCGCAATGAAATTTCATTGTCGTTTATAGAAACTGTCGAATTTTCTTTCTTGAATTACAACATTCCCAGTGCCTGTATCCCTTTAAAATGTGATTTGCAATGTATCGTTAAACTGTGCTACTCACACCTAGTATTTGAAAAGGTACTACTGCCTGCTTGTATGTACACGTTTCAGCAATCAGATACAGCGGTTCTGGTTTTATGGCTTTGAGCCTCAGGGACACTGAGTGACAACAGTCGCGCCGTCACCTGGCGTTCTGTCACAGCTCGTCGCCGCCACTGACAGCGTGTGGCCGACTCAGGCAGCTCTGCAAACATATGCTTGTGATACAGGTTGTGTGTTTGTCAGAGATCTATGAAGCCTTGTGCATTGATCTGTGTGCATTTTATCTGGCTGTACTTGTTGTGGTGTGAGTGTGTGTGTGCTTGTAGAGCCTGCACTCAGTCAGTACTGTGTGTGTGTGTGTGTGTGTGTGTGTGTGTGTGTGTGTGTGTGCGTCCATGCACTCATGTGGCGATGCTCAGATGTTCAGCGCGAGTGTTGAAGCCTGTTGTGTCTGTCGTTGCGTCTGTGACTTTGACAGCCTCCCTGTCCACCCAGGAGCTGTTGTCACATGCTGGCTGCTTCTGTCAGAGCCGAGCAGAAGCCGTGACTCCACAGAGATTCACGGCTCTGTGTGTTTGAGCTGCTGACGGTTGAGCTCCACAAGCTGCGTTTTCTCTGCAGAGCAGACTGCCCCCTGCTGTCAGCGGACAGCAGCTACACGATCTATCAGAGGGAGTGATTTAGATTTTATATAGATAGCGTCCGAAAATGATAACACATGATGACAAATGACAGTAATTTCACTTGACAGCTCATAAATATGCATGCTCAGTTGATCCTGTTCCACATGCAGCTCTTAATATTATGACATCTTATCTACAAACACAGCTGTATGCTTTATTTAAAAATATAAATATAATACATGTCATTGCTCTTAGTGTTGGCTCAAATTGTAGTTGCTGCTGTTGATTTGACATGTATTTCTCATGATGCCAGGTTTGCACCGTTGGTGCCAGATGGTTTATTGTGGTACTCTGCTCCCCTCTAGTGGTGGAAAGTAGCTATTACCAAGGTTGGGAAGTGAGACAGGTTGGCAAACTAATGTTGGTTTTATTCAATTTCATTTTTTTCTGTCAAAATAATGCCCTGTCATGAAGTGACTTAGTCATCTTATCTTATCTCGTATATATTAAACCTGAATTTTTTGTTTTTATTTTACAGTTTTTGTACTGTAATAGTCATGCTTGAGGTTCTGTATATGGTGCTCATCGGCAGTTGCTTTGACATGTAAATTATGTGATATCTTAGTTACATAAAACAAATTTCTTCAAACTTCAAGGTTTTATGTTTGTTACTTGTATTACTAGTGCATGTTGGATATTGATTATCGGAATACTTGAAAAGTCACTATTGCTATATTACTATATGCCCTTACAGGACATATAAGGTGTATAAATCTTACCCCTCTCACTGTAACTTATACTAGATTTGGGTGACAGCTCATGATTTAGAGAGCCTGCCTACAATTTTGAAATATGGACAGAGACCAAATATTTTTAAATGTATATGGACCAGTTTATTTGGTACCCTGTTACTCAGGCTCTTCTCATACACTGTTCTTTGCTATACCTACAAAAATTATAGGACTGTAATTCGTATGTAATCCATATAATTGTGAACGAGGAAATATAAAGAGTGGCAAACTCAGTGTACAGAGGAGGCGGGCGGATGGGTCAAAAACCACCAGACTTTCACCCAGAAGATGGGTGTGAAACCAGAGTTGAGCATTGATTTATTTGCTATGACTACAATCTTTTCCTAAATCTAATGAGGTAGTTTAGTTGCCTAAGCCTAACCAAGTTGTTTCTTGTGAAGACGGAAGTTTGTTTTGGAAAGACTGGTGCGGAAATTGACATGTGCGTCACATGTTGCTGGACATTCAGTGGCAAACACACAAAAAAGGACTTTTCATAAGATATCATAGGAGTCATCGTGTGAGGATACATCACAGGCAGTTACAATGCATCAGTACTTTGTGTTAATAAGTAAATAAATGCCACACACCTCACCAACAAACTTGACATCACCAAACCACTGACAAAATCTGAAAAATGTCAAATTATCTGAGGGGAAATTGCTCTTCCTTATTGAACTGTAGCGTCTCTTGAACATCAGGTAAAGAATACGGCTTTCGAGATATCTATATAAAGTCCAACAATACATCAGTTTGTGTTGGCCAGTGTACAATAATTGGCAGTGTGCATGGAGAAGCAGGCAGTATGGAAGATAAAAAACTCCAGCATTATCTGCAGCGGCAGCAACTTTATTATTAAAACCGGTGTTTAAGTTTAAATCTGGACTTCTTCAATGACATGATCATTTTCATCTCACTGCTCATCTTTACTACACTAATCATCTCACTCCTCTGATCCATCTTAAAGCTTTACCTGAAGTTTGTATGTGCAACAGTGCAGCAAGTCTACAGTATCGCTAAAAACATGATGTTTGTGTCTGTCATTACTGCGCTTTGCTCCTCCCTCTCCTGCATCGCTCGCTCTCCATCTTTCTCCCGATCAAGTCACACCCATGCTGAGCCCTCTCCTCTTTCCTCTCTATCCCCTCCTTCCTACAGAGGTAGCTTTATCAGACTCTACAGACTCTCTACATCTGTCTTGGCACTAGTGTGTGTCTGTGTGTGTGTGGCAGTGGTTAATAGCCTCGCCAAAATGAGTTTACCTGTGAACTCAGATTATCTATCTTTGGAGAGGATAGCCCGCTACCGCCACGCCTGCTCCAACGGCTCGCCCTACGCCACAAACAAGCCCATCGACATCAAACCTCGTGGCAGGAGAGGGTATGAAACTGTGGGAGGGAAGGGGGACAGCGTGTGGATGATGTGACCTTAGCCTACATTTTCTGTCCTGTACTGCGGATTTGTTTTCATGTGGAAGTATTTCATATTATCTGAATTCTTTAAATAGTTTGATATTCAGTGTTGGGTGTCGCCAGCTTCTGCTTGTGTTTCTCCTTCTCTATAGTTAATATCCAATCATTGCTTGTATATGAGGAATTGAGATGGAGTGAATTAATTAGGGTAAGAAGCAGTAAGACAACTCAGGAAGAAAACTTGGTGAATGTCAGTCGAGCTTAAAATCTGTCTCTCTTATTACTCTGTAAGTGTGAATGTAATGTGTGTGTTCTCTCTTATCAGAACATTAGCTGATGAATAGCTCCACCTGGACAACACAGAACTGGAACAGTGTTCACAACCCGAGCGTTGTGTAAATGGTGGTTGCTTGGTGGCTGGTTGTGTTGTTAGAGCTCTGCCGAAGCTGTAACCCTGCTGTTTGCTCTGCCGAACCTATCTGAAGTGCGTCTAAGTGTGCGTTTGTGCTTGTTTGTGTCTCTCTGTGTTCTGTGAGCTATTCTGCTTTTACAAAACATGGTTAAGAGCCAGGTAAATGATAAATTAGCAGGTCATCATCGAAAGCATCGAGGTGATCAAGAAGACAAGTCCATTCATAACCACAGCAGAGCGTAGGCTAATCATCAGAGCACTCTCGGTCCATTACAGCACACACAGACAATGTTTAGACCTTGTTAGACCCATTTTCATACTGCATTTCTCTAACTAATATGGACTCGGCGACCCCAGACAAAACTAAGATGCGCTATCGGCTGATGCGTATGGGTGCATAAACTTGAAGTTTAATTGCGTGTATATGCGTTTGTGCCTCTATAGTATGTGAATATGAAGCAGCGGTAATGGCTGTTGGCGTTTGTAGACATATAGATATGGAAGGAGCCTTGTCAATACTGTGGAGCAGCCATCTGTGCTCACTGCCTGCTCCTTAGTTAAGTGCTATTTATATCAGCATTTACTGAGTGTGTTTATCAGCGCCATATACTCAACCTGCTTCGTGAGAGAAGTCTTTTTTTTTTTTTTTTTTTAAACAAAATCGATCATTTTGTCAATTACTGTGGTCACTTAATCAATGAAACTAGGTTTTATGGCAACAATTATACTTTTTTTTTACCACTAGGTGATGCTGAGTTGCACACAATTGCTTAGACATAATTACTGTAAGACATAGAATAATTATAGAATAAAGTGGTGCTTACTAGATGGCGCACCAAGAGTTTTAATAAGCTACTAACACACTACAGTAGTTTTAGCCTGCAATTAATGTAGTAGTGTTTATCTTCTATGATATGAATGCATTATGCAGCTTCTGTTGCCTAAAAACAGAAATTCATTCAATTATTTATTGCTGTTGTTGGGCACTTAGAGGAACGTTGTTTTTTCTAGCAAAATTAAAACGAAACTGAAACAACGAATATGGAATAATTACATAAACATTAAAGATGGTAATGTACTGTATATAACTGTAAATGTTAATTTTCTGACTGTATAGTGGTGAGAAATGTATTGCATTGGAGCTGCAAGATTAAAGAAACTGATTAGTTGTCAAATATTGAATTAATCACCAACTATTTTGATAATCAGTTTGTGTTATTATTTAAGAAAAATGTCTCAATTCTCTGATTCCAGCCTCTTAAATGTGAATATTTTCTGGTTTCTTTACTCCTCTATGACAGCAAACTGAATATCTTTGAGCTGTGGACAAATCAGGACATTTGAGGACGTCCTCTTGGGCTTTGGGAAACACTGATGGACATTTTTCACCATTTTCTGACATTTTGTAGACCAAACAACTAGTCGATTAATCGCTAAATAATTGACAGATTAATCGACAAAGAATAATCTGGTTGTTATTGGTTTATTTAATTAATGAGACACATTATCACCTCTAACAGAAAAAAATATGTGCTTGTAAGAAATTATTAACTGTCTTACAGGCTGAGGTGTTTCTGACTTAGTAGTCATCCTGCAAATTCAACCTATTAGTTTAGTGCGTGTCTTACACCTCTGCTTCCTGGGGATGGCAGTAGTGTAGCCTAAAAGTAAGTGTGTGTGTGTGTGTGTGTGTGTGTGTGTGTGTGTGTGTGTGTGTGTGTGTGTGTGTGCACTTTTGGCTATGTTGTTTTTTTCACAAGAGACAGTAGAAAGTAGAAAAGGCTTTTTTCTACTAATTAACACCCAGCTGGATGAGTGATTCTATCAAAACAGTAAATTAATGTGGTCTAAATGTGTTCAGTTTCTTAAATATTGAATTATGAATGAGTAATGTTTGCATAGGTCTTGTCACCATGCTGTCTGTCCTGTTTTTCTTTGGGATTTATGTGGTTTCAGGGCAGAGCAAAGAGTTTTCTTAAGGAAACTGTTCTCTTTTGCTGCTCTTCCCTTCAACCGCGTGGAATGTGCAGACCGTGGTAATAGGATTAGTTTCACCACTTTGACCAAGCTATAAACTCCATGCCACACTGAAAGCATTAGATGTGCCTATTCGATTCACTGTGCAGTAACTCACCTCAGGTGCTCCACACACAAAACAGACAGTATCAACTATCAAGCCTGCCAATATGAAATCAGATGCACTGTCCAAGACATGTCAAGTGTATTTCGTTAATTAGTGTTCATTCCTTTTCTGGCATGAAATTTGAAACTGATGGACACACGGTGATATGGAAGGAAGCCAGTAAATCAATACAAGGTTACATCACAATGGTTTTTCTTGCACTTTTAGATTAGTAGTGCAGGGCATAGTTACTGTGCCCACAAAAGTATTCATTTGAGGTTCATTTGTTGCCTTATTATTTGCTAGGTGGTTTCTGCATGCATCCTATGGCTAGTTGTTTGTGCATGTGTCTGCATGGGAGCTCATCTCCATGTGCGTATACAAGAAATAAGCATACGTCATCCGTGTCGCTCTTACCTCAGGTCCGCCTCCTTTCTTCCCTGACATAAAAGCACATCTACGTAATATCCTCCGAAGCATCCATGAAGTGGATGACCACAGTATTATCAGTCTATGGGCGTAATGAGCAATTTATTCTTCCCTCATAAGTGCATGTGCTGCATTTCCTTTTCTGCTGAACCCACCCCTCCGCTGAACAAAAGAGCAGCATCGTCTGACTGATGTCCATCTATTGTTACTAATGACTACGGCCATTTGCAGTATTGATGTCATGTAAATATTCTCACTGCTTTCAAGATGTGGGGGCTGGCATAATGTGTATGATACTTCAGTGTTTTCTGGTTACATGTGTCTTTTTTAAGTGTTTTTTTTTTCTTAGTTGAAATGTTTTTTTTATGTCTTGGAGCCACAGGTGTAGTTTGCCTTGGGTCACTAAACCCCCTAGAAATGCCTCTTATATTTTTCATAATAACGCAGAACTAATAATTTATTGTAATGGTGAATAATATCAACGTTGTTGTGTCCTCTTATTGTAAGAAACCAACATATAATGCGATCAAAATCAGGCTAAAGAGGTTGCCTCTTAAAAGATGGGTGAGCACCACTTGCTCTCTTTTTGACTTTTTATAAACCAAAAACACAGGTTTTATACTGCAATATTTACTGAAAATGACATACAATACAGCAAACGTAGCAGCCAGTAGCCTAAGTAAACTTTCTGATCCCCTGGTGTCCTCCAGCCTGCTACCTCCTTATTTATGTTTGTAGTGAAATGAGGAAGTATCATTAAGATAACTCCTCGTTTCATAAATAGAAACAGGGCGTCTGATAAAAGTTCAACTAAAACCGGGACGCTGCGCAGCGCCAGTTAGGACAGTCCGACCCTTCACATTCTGTTGGGGGGTGTAATATGAAGGCTACACGCACCCCAATACATTAGCCCTCTACATTAGACCTCTCTGGGTTGTACACATTACATTCCTGCTGGTTTTCTTTGTGAGGCCCCATCCTTAAAGTTCAAACTGCGCCTGTGCTTGGAGCTACAACTGGGGATGCGGCAATTGTTGTGTCCTACTTTTTAGCTGTTTGCTGATCTGCTGCTGTGTTTTCACTTCATCCCCAATAGATTACTGCAACAGAGAAAGCTACAAAAGGCTCAGAAATAATTGTCTGCAGTGCTGGAGCCGGATGCAGAGATGCATGATAATGCTTCAAAGCAAAACAGTCCTGATATGTATCTGCGTATGCGTGCACAGGCATACTGTGTTGACTTTTATATCCCACTCTACTTGTTTCTCTCCTCCTTTGTGTGTTTTACTTTATTGGTTGATTAATTTCAATTGTGATCCTCCAACATACCGTACGACAAGCTACACACATGAAACCCATGGAGTGCACACACAAAGGTGGAGTCGCTTGCTTTTTCTTTACTTGTTCATGTGTGATTGACATGCTAGACAGGCAGCTGACACACCTGTCTGACTGGTGGAGTGCTAATGTTAGCTCCTTTGCATACAGCTGTGACAGCAGACGATGCCATCTGAGCCCCAGACTTATTTCATAGACAGTAACACACTGATGCTTCTATTTTATAGCCACAAATTACCGCTGATGTTTTTATATGAAGCACATTAAAACCAAATTAACCTACTCTGTCTTGGGTGTGACATTTCCACAATAACTTGATGCAGATATTGGCTTTCGCCAGAATGCATGAAATGAAGTGTTTTATGCTTAAAATTTCCTGGGATCCCCCCCAGTTAATATGTGTCCTCCCACCCAGTTGTCGGCACAAAACCTTTGCTCTTGACTACATGTCGCATTTTCATTAGAGGCTGAGCCCCCCTAAAGGTCTGATCCTAGAATCGGCAAGTAAAAGAGGCAGAACCCATTATGGTCTGACGACTTAGCTTTTTATTGGTTTGAAATTGGCTTGTAAACTGGCTTCTTGTGAAACAATCCGGTCATGCACGTCATCTCTCGACGGCAACTCCAGTCTCACAGAAAAGGAAGTCTTGGTCAGGATATCTGCTGACTATACCGGAATCCCAGAAACGTGGCCCCTTGCCCCTGTTGAAATACTTCATTGATCCCAAGGGGGGAATTGGGGACCGTTAGCTGATGGGTTTCTGAGATTGAGTTGGTTCACACAATTCATGACTGCATGCAGTAAATGAGAGTGAAAGGCTGCCGGGGAAAGGATATGACTTGTACCTGAATGTTGTGCGTTACTGGGACATCTTCTCTTTCTCTTCTCTTCTGTTTATGCAGAGGGTAGCAGCACAAAGTGGCTTTAAAGAGGATGTTGTGACACATTGTAGCCACAGCGGCTTTCATAAGAGGTTTAACACTACAGAAGAAGCCTGTGCTCCCAAGTGCTTCTGTTGGTGGGGAGAACGAAAGGAAACTGTACATAAAAATTATACATATTAAAGCTGTCAAAGTTAACACGATTATAACACGCAAGTTAGTTTTAATGCCACTAATTTCTAAACACATTAATGCACCATGTGACTTTTAGGTTGTAATTTTTAGGTTAAAGCTAGAGTGAAGATACTGGCATTATATGACACCAGCCTGAGGAATCCATCGGTACAAACCAGGTCATACTAGCTTGTTTTGATGGAGGGTAAATAACACTCCGAACTAATGCTAAATTTTGGTGAAGAAAAACTGGCATGGTCATTTTCAAAGGGATCCCTTGACCTCTGACCTCAAGATATTTGGATGAAAATGGATCCTGTGGGTACCTACGAGTCTCCCCTTTACAGACATGCCCACTTTATGATAATCACATGCAGTTTGGGGCAAGTCATAGTCAAGTCAACACACTGACAGCTGTTTGAGTTTGCTATGTTATGATTTGAGCATATTTTTTTTATGCTAAATGTAGTACCTGTGCGGGTTTCTGAACAATATTCTCATTGTTTGTGTTGTTAATTAATTTACAATAACAAATATATGCATACAATTGCATAAAGAAGCCTATTTGCCCACACTCATGTTTATGAAAATGTAAAATACTTGACAGGTCTCTCTTTAAGCTACTTTGTGAACAGATAAAATATGTGCAATTATCATTAATCGCGATTAACTGTGGACATTCATGCAATAAATTACAATTAATCAATCACTGTCGATTGACAGCCCTAATAAATATACAATATGAGCCAGTTAGAGACTAAAATGATATATTTATCAATGTTAAAACTCTTGAGGCAGTTTGAAAAACATGCTGCTTTTCCGTTTACCAGTTAGTTTATTCATTATTAGATATCATGTGTCATCATTAAAATAGCTTGCCACGATTAATAGTAAACGATTAATTTTGTCTTCATTTCCTTTCACATATTTTCCCTCCCACGTGTGTTAATCTCAATTTTAATAATGCTACCATGTGCCAGTACAGCAAAACGAGCATTTCACTAAATCCTTTGCTTTATTGCTTCTCTTATTGGACTGATGAAAGTCAGCCAACACTATACACTCTCTCCCGATCACTGACATGCTTTCGCTGTTAGTTTAAGGTTGCTGTGGCAGCCGAGTGATTGACGCTGGAGACGATTGTTAGGATTGCTGGGGGATACAAGTCCCGCCCTTCAAGGAATTACAACCTAAACAGCCCCTCCCACTCCAGACATAGACAAGCTGCAGCTCAGGGAGGCAGAGAGACAGCACAGGAGAGGCATGTAATCTCAAAGACAAGGACACAGTCGTAAAAAAAAAAAAAGAGAGAGAGAGAGAGAGGGAGGAAGGGAGACAGAGGTAAGGAGGGAGAGGAAGAGGAGATCTTATTTCCACCAGTCAGGGAAAAAAACTCTGGGACTTGAAAGAGAGAAGCAGAGTGAGAAAGTGGAGCAGAGTGAGTTCATTGCTGGTTTAGGAAAGAGGAAGATCGCACTGAACTGGCAAGAAAGATAAGTGCAAGTGAGTGACAGAGAGAGAGAGCAGAGCAGGGTAAAGAACCACCTACTCTCAAACGATCGCAGCTCGAGGAGGAGCGGCAGCGCTGTGGAATAATCTTGGACGAAGAGTTTGGTCTCAAGCGTCTTGGCAGACCTGACAGTTCCACCGAACTAACGCTGAGGGAAGGAGGCTTCCACTGGATCACCTCAGACCAGTGAGGACTGTGGTCAGACCACAGCAGAGGACTGGCCAGAGGGCTCCAGGTGGCCCGGAGGGGGTGTGTGAGGCTTTATGTGTGTGTGTGTTTGCAGATGTAATGTGGAGGGAAAAGCCAGACCATGAGTATCATTCTTAAGCCACGGTCGCGCTCCACCAGCTCGTTGAAGAACACGGAGGGAATCTGGTAAATAGACGGACGACTTTCCCCTCCTGGCAACATTCACATGTTAATCCTGTTTTGTGTGTGCATTTCTTTAATTTCATTGTTCTCCACCCACCTGCTTGTTGCTCTCTGAAATACTTTTTCTCCGCCTCACCGGCTTCATCCCAAGTCCATACTTTTCATTCTTTGTCCCTGTGTTTTGTGTGAGTCTTTCAGCTGTCGCCCAAATGGCATCACTCTTCTCATCAATCAAAACTTCTCGGCCTGTGGCGTGTTTTGCTGCAGAAACCTTCTGTACCCTGTAGATATGTCAGTTACGTTGTGTCTGTTTTTTTGTGCATGGCGTGACATGCTCTGTGGTCAGATTAGATTTGTTCTGTCCCTTACTCCAGTGTATTTCAGGCTTTATCAGACAGACAACATTGTCTTGACCCTGGTGTCTTACCCTCAGTGTGCTGTCTATTCAGACAGTGAAATCGTCTAAAACACAAGGTTGTATTACTGCAAAAGAATCATTCATTGAAGAACGTGTTGTGTCGCTCTATATATTCTCTTGTCTGCACATGGCTCCAGATAGATGCAGAGTGCATGGCCAGGGGCGCAGATCGCCCTGCCCTCCCCCTTTCGTCTCCTTCCCCCTCCTGTCTCAACTTGTCCTTGCCTGTCAGCACTCATTTCCAACTAACAAACAGCCTTGTAGCTGGAAGTTATTATTCACAGTTTCCCATTGTAAATTGAACAACCCTGGACAAATACACAGTGTTCATGGGGCGGTGGTGGTCGGGAATGGGGGGGGGGTTGCCCAGCAGTAGAATGCGTTTGAACCCTGTCGGACCTCCCTGCAGGGTTCACAGTGTTCTCACATTGTCAGTTTATTAATCTGCTCTACAACCTCCCCAGCAGGAAATGACGCTGGTGTGAAATGAAGACATTAATTAGGTCTTTGAGGGTAGGGGCTCTCCGAGTGGCGGAGATCACAGACTGTACATGATGTGATTTGAGGGTGTAAAGCATACACATAAACCTGATCTGTTAGTATTAGAGCTGGCTGCAGAATGGAGCTTTTTCTCGTGTCAAAAGCTGAGAATCTGGCAGTGTTAGGTTTGTATGAGCCATCTTCTTGAATGACTACCAAAAGCTGTACTCAGCTGGACAAAGCATACCGCCTCCTCCATCTGTCCTGCCCCCCTCTCTTCTGTTATTTACTGTTGTATCAAGGCTTCTTTCACTAATTCTCATTATCACTTTGTCTTTCATAATTGTCGTCACTGAGCTTACAAGATCTACAGTGGATTTGTGACTATTAGTATCGCTTAAAACCTGAGTTGTAGGTGATAATTCAGGGTGAAAGCTGTGTGTGTTATGTTGGGTGTGTTTTATGTGCAGAAAGAGGTGTGTTATCTCCTTAAGTCTGCTAATTCTTCAAGATAAACATATTAAACTCACAAGTTAAAGCTTCAGTCAGCAACATTTTTTGGCATCATTGGGCAAACATTCCACAATAACCTTTCAGCATGTTGTAATTCAAGTGGTCTGAGAGGAAACTAGACTTCTGCACCTCCTCATGGCTCTGTTTTCAGGGTTTAAAAAATCTAGCCTGTGATGGGAGACTTTGACCAATCACGGGTCATTTCAGAGAGCATTTTTATTGGCTGTGCTCCGGCTGGTGGAGGGTGCTTGGGATTTTCTCAGCTGATCTCAACATGGCTACGGGTCACAATCTCCCTCATTTTACTGCTAGACAAAAATAGGCATTCCAGTAACAGAATGTTGATTCATATTTGATCAGTGCTTGATCGTTTGTTCGCAAGTGATCGACTCGTGGCTCTCTTAGACGGAAGCTGGACGGCAGAATTCAGATCAGCTCTGATTGGCTGTTTTCCTCTGGTCTGTGAAATCTTGCAGATGCCATTAGGAGCAGTGGAGGACACATGATTTTTTTTCAGATTACCTGTCTCATGCACTGCTGTCAGGATATACAGTAGTGACCATTTTATAAAATAACTTTTTTTAATCATATTTGCTCCATTTCTACCGACTGCAGCTTTAAGTATCTGTGTATGTGTTTTGTAGCTGCGTCTTTAAGCGTTTGTGTGCTCATGTATTTAAGACAGTGACGTGGTCTGGGTGTGTGACGTGCCCCTCTGGCTTGACCAAACTCAGACCCCACTCCACCCAACCGTGTAAATGCAGGTTTGTGTACGCAGACTTTTGAGTGTCCACCAGTGAGTTACTTTGAGTTTGGGACTAATCAGATGCTTCCTGTTAGCTCCACACCTATTGTAGCGCCTCTTTCCCACTTTAAAACCCAGAGTGGTGTTATGGTGCTCTGAGATAAAGAGTGGAGAAGTTGGGGGACGTGTGACTTTGAACCGAAGTGTCTGCATCTGGCCTTTGTCAGTCCGCAGTTGGACACCTCAGGCAGGCCGTAAATGTTGACGGCTACGCGTTATCTGGCCTCTCGTTGACAACATGCAAGTTATATGACATATTTCCCGAACCTGACCTTTAGTGATTCAGACCAGATGATGATTTTGCTTGGCTTTGAATCGTGTGGACTGAGATAGCGCTGCATCGCCATAGTGACTTCTTTGTATGTCTGTCATGATTGAATGAGTTTCTTGAAAGGCGCAGTGACAGCAAGCACTAAAGTTGCATCACAAATATGAAGGATTTGCTTTACCTGTATCTGACAGGGCAAGAAAAACCAGACGGAGAGAGAGAGAAATAGTTCAAACCTTCAACAGTAATTTTTGACAGTACTAATATACTAGATCTTTTCATTTTAGTACAGCTTTCTATGAGACTAAAGGGTGTGTATGAGTACGAGCCACATAGAGCAAATGTGTCTTGGTTATCAGTGAGTAGTCAGTCACTTATCTGCTTGGCCTGACTGCCCTGTGGGTGCTGGCCTCTTCACAATTTGTTTTTCTGTCACCTCTGTCTCATGTTGTGGTAGTTAAGTATTGTTCAGCCCTTCCCACTCCCCCACTGACTTTCCATATAAGATGATAAGGACAGCTCTGAGAATTCGAGGCTTATGAACAATAACACGTTGCCTCATGGAGCTATATTTTGGCCGGGATGTTAAAGGAACAGTATGTAGCATTTAAGGGGATTTATTGGCAGATATGGAATGTAATATTAATTTCAATCAGGGGAGAATGAATAATTTATTACATGGTGTGTGATAAGATGAATAGTGCAAAGTCTTTGGCGATTAGACTCCATGGTGACGTAGTATATTAAAGGGGGTAGTGATGCTGTGGTGAGATTAGGTGTATTTCCCCTGGGCTAGAATCGGTCGTACTGAAATGACAACTGACAGCAGCAGAGAGGGAAACAGTTTTAAAATTTAGTAGCAAAAATATGATTGGCTCAGGGAGATCGTGGCAGAATCTGGTCGGTTAACTAAGCCCTGCACGCCTGACGAGCACATGGCGGCTGCGTTACCTGTTGTTTTTCATTTTGGCGTCCATGTTAACAGGTCAACATGTTCAAACTGCCTGTGTGAGACACAAGTCTCAGCTGCATGTCTTCTAGAGATTCAATGTGTCGCCTTTTTTCACATGAGCCTCGCATGTTTCACGGCAGCAACAGACAGTGAAAGTGATCGCCTGACTGTTTATTGGCATCATATCAGCAACTTTACTACACTTCCGCTGTATATATCTGTAGGAAATGTCACGGATATGAAAAAAGTAGAGTTGTGTTTTTAAATCAACACTTCCTGCTGTCATTTCAAAATAAAACCCCTCAAGTGTTTTTTTTTTTTTTCCTGTGGGCAGAACTCCATTTGTTAACACAAGGCTTTTATTCTGAAATATGTGCAGGACAATGTTGTAGAAAATGCAGTGACTTGCAGCACTCCATGAATGAATATTGTACAGGATTTTAGTTATGGATTGTTAATATTATTTACAAATGAGCACTCATTTCTTGACCTTTCTCTGTCTAAAATAAATATAAATGACATGTATAATGAAATTAAATAGTCATTATCAGAGTCAATTTCTATGGTAGAAAGAACAGCAGCCGAAACGCAGCTAACACGCAGTCAATGTGAACAACAGACGCGTGAATCACGCAGCCGTGAGGTAACGCAGCCGCCACGCACTCGTCAGCCGTGCAGTGGGTTCCAGGGCTAAGAGTGAACGCCAGAAGTCAGCTGATAGAGTAGGAGCCAGTGAGAGAGAGACAGAGATTTGCAAATATATGGAGTGTAAAGAGGGTCTTCCTGACTGAACTTGCACATAAACTTCATAAGTATGTTTTCTGTAGTGTACAATCACATGAAAATAAGAATTGCGGTCCTCTCATGGAGCCGGCCGCCACGTTCCTGTAGTAGCCCAGAACAGAAAACCCTAGATAAGGCTCTAGATAAGGCCATTTGCGTTTTCACGTCAACCGCCTACACACTTGGCATAGGGGGGTTTCAGTTTCAGTTGGTTGCAATCTGCAACCTCACCACTAGATGCTGCCAAATCCTACACATTGCACCTTTAATGACAGTATTTAACAATGGAAGTGAATTAGCTGTTTTGCCTATATGTGCTGCAAGATTGGGTTTATTATTGTACATGCATGTTTAGGCACAGAAAAAGATGATGGTCATGTCCTCAAATATACATGATGCAGAGCTGAATTTTCCGTCTTTTGACTGTCCCTTTACACATTCAAAGTTGAGCACATTTCGCCTACCGTATAACTTCTTCTTCATCTTCAACCGCTTATCCAGGTTCGGGTCACGGGCCTACCGTCTATATGATCTCTAAATCTGAATTACAGTAAAGTGATGCAGTGTTGTCACGTTAAATGAACTTAAATCTTTTGATGCATATGTTACCTGAGTTTCAGTTACTTAAGATAAGATAAGATGAACCTTTATTAATCCCCGTAGGGAAATTCAGTTTTTTACACTCTGTTGTTAACACACACATGCACATACAGGACCCATATACATGCAACAAAGGAGAGATGTCAGAGTGAGGGGGCTGCTCCTGACAAGCGCCCCGAGCAGTTGGGGGTTTGGTGCCTTGCTCAGGGGCACCTCGGCAGTGCCCAAGAGGTAAACTGGCACCTTTCCAGCAACCAGTTGGTCTTGGTCCATGTTGGGACTTGAACCGGTGACCCTCCGTTTCCTAAACCAATTCCCTACAGACTGAGCTACTGCCGCCCTACTTATTTACTTAATTAGGCCTTTGTATTCTTTGCAGATCATAGGCCATTTATGAAAAGTTTCTACACAGTGCTGGTACCAAATTATTCTTTTTCAGTAATGCCTGCCTCTCAAATGTTTTCACAAACAAAAGTTTGTGACTCAGTCATGTTGAGATCAGTTGAGAAAAAACCACAGCCAATGGGAAAGCTCTCTCTCTGAAATGACCTGTGATTGGTCAAAGTCTCACATCATGGGCTAGATTTCCTAAAGCCTGAAAACAGAGCTATGAGGAGGTGCAGAAGTCTAGTTTTCTCTCAGAGCTCTTGAGTTACAATACTGCCTGCCTGTGCACACTCTGCCCGTGCACTCATTGCTTGACTACTGTGAGTGCTGTGCCGTTCACGTTCATTATGATATGTTTACGTTCATAATGATCATTTCAGGGGAGTGGCTGATTTGGCAATGTTCTCGCTAAATTTTGGGACTTTTGGAGCTAGTGCTGCTAGCTACTTTCATTGGAAAAGAGTTAACACCAGGCTGGGTTTTTCAGCTGGATCATTCTTTTTAATCTGTCTTACTCTTGCTAGTTTCTCAAGATTGCCAACCATAGCTTTAAATGTCAAAATGATCTGAGAATAAGTAAACAAAACCAACACAGTTTCTCCATTCTGTGTCTGAATCTTATGCGTTTTCTGTGCCAGCTTTCGTCGTTGGTCTCTACATTCTCTTTCTCTGTGATGGGTAGCTGTTTTGCACTTAGAACATGCTCAAGGTTACCACGTATTTGTTGAGGATCACATACCAACACTGCATGCAATGCGAGGGAACACACTCCTCACAATCCTCATAAATAACGCTTGAATGCCCATACACACACATACACACACCTACACACACAGCTCTGACATGTCTCTCCTTGTCCTTCCACCTCTGCCTGCTCCCCGTTTCGTCCTCACAGCTTTCTAAAATAAATCAAGTGTCGTCTTCCCTCTATCTATCTACTTCAACACAGTGCAGCTCTGTTCTGATCAACATCTCCGGCACACTTTTCAAACACATCTGTAACTGCAGTGTGTGCCCGCTTTGTATAATTCTCTCCAGATTCATGTCCTAGTTTTAGTGAAAGAGAAAATTTTAGCTTTTTTTATTTATTTATTTATTTATTTTTTAGATATTCTGTGCTCGTTTGCACTTTGGGAAGGGACAAAAATATCACATTTGTGTTACATACTGTCTTGCATTGTTGAGCATTTTCTGGCCCACCAACTCTGAATGATGCTTGGAAAACAGAGCCTCACTATCCTCCCCTCAGCTGCTTATGTATCAAAGATATTTCTGCCCTGGCCTCTTTCTCCAGTACGTCTCCTCACTCCGCTGTCATGTCAACTCCTGTGAGTGTTTATACTTGCTCAAATGATGCAGGGCTGAAAATGAATGAGTCATTGATCTATGCCATTTGATGTGTGTGAGAAAGAGAAAGAAAGAGAGAGGGTGAAGTGATGGAGAGCCAAAGACAGACAGGATAAAAGAGCTGTGCGGTGTCCTTAGGCCTATATGTGACCCAGCAGCGTCCTACTGTATGAAGTCACCATTCATTTATCTCAGTGCCCTTATAACTACAGTACTGTACATTTCTTGTTTGTTAACCTAGCTATGCTGAAAGGTTTTCTAGCAACAAACAATCCATCTTTTCTTTTTCCCTGCAACCTGAACTCAAGCATTAAACACTCGTGTGGGAAATAATGTCCCTACAGGCCATCTTCTCATCTACTCATGTAGCTGCATGCTACTGTAGCTAAATTACTGCCCATAGTATGTTGGTCAGGTAGCCTTTCCAGTGAGCCATCTTTAAACATGAGACAGATATTGGTCTTTGACTACAATGAACATTAGCTACCAGCCCCTCCACTATGTTATTGTCTGCCAAGTCTACAGATATTATTCAAGATACCTTTATGTTTTAAACAATGAACACCTGGATTTTAAGAAGCGGACGTAAAGACTGTGATGTCACCCATTGGTTTGTGGACTGCTGTTTTGAAGCCTCAAGTTTGGCATTTTGGCCGTCGACATCTTGGATTTTTGCAACCAGAAGTGACACAAGAGAGTGGAGCTAAGTACAACCGAACACTGAATATAAAAGGTTATAGTTAACTTTCATGTACTGAAAAAACACTATGAAAGAGTTAAAGTTGTAGGACAACTCCCAGACCGGACAATGTCGTGGTAGCAACCTGTCAATCACATGGTAGCCCCGCCCTAAGACATACTCTGCTTAATGATCTATGTGACTCTAAATGGGCTGTATTGGAAGAAGACTTGAAACTAGCAACCAAGGCCATAAATTCATCTTTACAATGGGTCATTTTCTCATCGACTTCTATACAATCAGACTTATTTTTGCAACCAGAGGAGTCGCCCCCTGCTGGATTTTACAAAGAATACAAGTTGAAGGCACTTCCATATTGGCTTCATGTTCACACCCAGGAGCTACACACTGGTATATAGTCCAAAGTCAAAAGTTTGTCCCATAGGATGCCACAATCTATACAGAAAACAACACCTATCCTTGAGCCCTATACACAGGGACTGAAATTATCAGGTAGCAAACTGCCAATCGCAGGAGAACATTAATTGTGATGGGTGGGAGAGAGGTGGCATTATTGTTAATAGCCATTGCGTAAATAAAAATGTCAGTTAGTGATCTAGGAAGTTAATTTTGAGGACTAGTCATATCTTGAAATACTAAATATCAAAATGTACAATTTGCAGCTCCAGCGCAGATGTGTCTACATTGATCAGTTTATACAATACTGTATAGTTTACAGCGACCCATAGTGAAGCATGAATTTCTTTTTTATTCTTCTTCTTATTTTCTTTCTTTCCTCTCCTCTTTCTGCATGTTCATTTTAATGACCATGATATGAAATTCAAAAACTAGAAAGAAAGGTAGAAACAATAGTTGGGGTGACATTTGATGATGTCACAATTATTAGCAGTGATATTCAGCAGATGGGATATCTTTTAGCAGCTTGACAGAGCTCTCCGTCATCCATCCATTGTTCGCACATCCCATATTTCCTCCCTTGCCATTTATACTTGAGTTCTGGATCACTCCCTTTTTGGGTAAACTGTGGTTTCTTTTTGCATCAGCCTCTAAGTAATACTTGATTTACTTCCCAGCTCCACCATAATCCCCCTGTGAGTCGTACTTGTGCTTTTTGTTGATTCTCACAACAGCCCTAGTGGTGTATATCCTTTTTTTCCCCAACTCTGCTCATTAAATACTGCTGCCGGGAAACAGGCCAGACATTCCCGGTGTGATGTCAATGCTGGTGCAGTACCTCCGTAAACTAGTTGCGAAGATCATTCCCAAAGAGGGCGTGTCTGTGGAGTCACGCTCACACACACACTCACACAAGTGTAGTTACGCATCAGGGGTTTGGCTGAGAATCAGGCTGTTACGTCAGTGTAAGTGTGATTATGAATCGGCTGTTAAACATATGCTGGGTGTTGCGTTTTGGCACTTTCACTGTCTCTCTATCTGTGATCTTTGTCTCTGTTGCGTACGTAAGCATGATACACACACACACACACACACACATTTATCACACTTAAAACAGCTGGAGAACGGACTGACCTGTGCCCGGAATGAGTGTCTGTGGTTGTTTCACACCTGCACTAAAGTAAACAGGTGGATCACTTGATGTGATAGGAGGGTGTGGATTTGATTGGTCGTGTATGAGTGTGTGTGTAGAGAAGATACTGGTTTAGAAGAGAGATGCAACGATTTATCAATTAGTCTTTAGCTAATAAATGAATCACCTTCTATTTTGATAATGGATTTACGAGGTTGAGTCCGTTTTTTTAGAAAAGCTTCTTAAATGTGGATATTTCCTGGTTCTTTACTCCTCTATGACAATAAACTGAATATTGTGGACAAAACATTTGAAGCTGTCATCTTGAGCTTTGGGATTTTCTGACATTTTATAGACCAAACAACTAATTTAGTAATTGAGAAAACAATGGATAATGAATGTAATTGTTAGCTGCAGCCTTAGACTGACATGCTTCTTATCTAATATTGTATATACTGTAGAAAAACAGAGTGAGAGGACTCAGGGACAGAGATTAGGGTGAAGTGTGTAAGATGAGACAAACTGTGGAGGAAAGTTGCTGCAGTCATTGGAACTCAGATATTACCTGCCTCTGTGTGAGCAGGCCGGTGTCTGAGAGCTAGTTAAAGACCCAGAAGAGGACAATACGATTGCCCTTCCCTCAGTCATCAGGCAGATGGCCAAACTATCCCATTCCACTACCAAAGCTCACACCCACTTAGCTGCTGCTACTTGGAGAGATCACACAGAGATAACACAGCATTTAGCCATGTAGCTGTTGTGGAAAATATGCCTGGCATGTCCTGTGTATCGTTGTGGCTGTCGAACCACAAGTGATCAGATTACCAGTAATGACTTCTTCCTCTCATCACTGCTCCCTCAAAACATGAGCACAGTCACATATTTTCACATCACCCTTGCTAAGTACAATCTAAAGTGACGATAACTTGCACAGGTCAGTGAATCATCTATTGAGGATGTGAAATATCCTGAAGAAAATGCACCAGCTCAAGGTGGAAAACAGGAAGGGTCCTGATAGCAATGTTAGTCAGTTCTCATTGTGTAATAACGAGGAATGTTTTAGTTGTTATGTTAAAGTTAACACTGGAGCGTGCTTTCTACACCGTGCAAATACACACGTATGTACACTCTGTTCTTAAGACATCCTCTGCTCTATGTATTCATAAACGTGTTGCTAACATTAGCAGGGCGTCCTGTACCGGCTGAGACGTGCATTATATAAATGTGCCATTGTTTCCATAGTTAGGATGATGATGATGACGACAAAGTGGGCGTCATCCCCCTTGCGTATTTGTGTGTCGCACTTGGGGGAATCCCCCCTGACCTTAGCATCCACACCAGAGGGGATTATGGGATTGCTTGATAGTCTTAGCGATGAGGCAGATATCTCCAGTTAGTCATCACCTGAGCAAACAATCGCCTTGGAGACTAAGGAGCTCTTGGTGACATCGCAGTGGGAAATGGTGTCACTGGTTTAGAAACGCCGTTCGACTGTGACTCAGTGGCGTTGTTAGAGCAGAGGTATTCCCTGTGGGCCTCTGCAGCGTTTAAGCAAAGCAGATCGCTTGTTGTTGTATGTGGACAGCTTTGAATACAGCTGCATCACTTCTTATTATTATTATTGTTAGATATTCTGCCACCAATCATAATCATCCAATAATCAGCCAGGTAATGAGTGACTGATTATAATAATAAATGGTTAAGCTTATGAGCTAATTTGCGTCATCCGGCAGTGCATGAGTAGTGGAGGACCCTCATGCCTACACGGTGACTGCGTCATGTCATGCTTTGAATGTCACAGCCCGTGACCGTGGAGCTACATTTGGAAGTGCATGGAAAAAAATATTCATGTGGGTTTAGTCGACATGTGATTAAACTCTGAAATCATCAAGACCTCTCACATGTAAAAAAATCTTTGCATAAACCCTGTGATTTATTTATGCATGGATCACTTAGCCACATTATGTAGCCATAAGTACAGTCTGTCACAGACACACAGGACTTCGTTTAAAGAGGTTAATTTATTCATTATGCATGGTGTACATTTTTCCACTAATTTGTATGTAAAAAGACTGGAGAAGTGGCATCATCTCAGGTGGCAGTCAGATTGTAAAATTGGTCTTGAAGAGAGGTGATCACTGCGTTCTTCCCTTCATCCTTTGACTGCTGGAGGAACATCAGACATACTGTACAGTGAATCTTGGCTGTTTAGAATAATTAGGGCTGCAATTAACGATTATTTTCATTATCAATTAATCTGCGATTATTTTCTGATTATTTAGTTGTTTGGTGTATAAAATGTCATAAAATGGTGAAAAATGTCAATCAGTGATTCCCAAATCCAAGAGGTATTCACATTTATTGCATGGCTTTGTTGAATAGTTGATTCTGATTGGTCAATCACAGCACGGCAATATGGTCTGTTATTTTTTATTTATTTTCAGACCCTGTCGGGTTTATTTTCACAATGGTGACTGGCTCGCTATACGTTATCCCTTACTAAAGAACCTGGATTCAGACATTTTTTACTTTACCAAATTGATCGATTATCAAATAAGTTGGCGATTAATTAAATGCTCGTACTCATCTTCAACCACTTATCTGGGGCCAGATCGCAGGGGCAACAGCTCCAGCAGGGGCCCCAAACTCTTCTGGAGTGTCACTGGGGACTTGAACATGATCACAAATGTTGCTTGACTTTTCAAATACCCTCAAAACAATGTTTATATTCTGTAAGACATTTGTCGTATTACAATACCAATTATTGTGTGCATGATCTGATTCTGATATTTGTTTTCTCCCTCTCTGTGTGTCTCTATATGCAGTTTCGATGTGGACAATGGCACGTCATCAGGTCGCAGCCCCCTGGACCCCATGGCCAGCCCGGGCTCAGGCCTCATCCTGCAGGCCAATTTTGTCCACAGCCAACGGAGAGAGTCGTTCCTCTACCGCTCCGACAGTGACTACGACCTCTCGCCCAAGTCCATGTCCCGAAACTCCTCCATTGCCAGTGACATGTGAGTGCATGGTGTCTTTTGCTTTCCAACTGAACCTGCTTAAAATGCACCCAAATGTTCCCTGTTGTGCTGAATTTCATTGATTCTGCCTTTGTTCTGCCTCTCTGAATCTGTGTCACGGCTGGATGTT
>CAMQGK010000334.1:457500-637500 GCA_947000775.1 Pterois miles
GTAAGTGTTTAGTTTTGGTTTATACAGTAACGGTACTGATTTTCAGTGTGAGGATTTCAATCATAACCATAGACTTATCAATACTTCAATAACAGATTGTCAGGCCATATATATATATAGTCATACCTAACTTGAATAGTCTGATGTGCTGTAGCCACTAGACAGACAGCGTCTACAGCCTTTCTGGCCTACTTTAAGAGTTATTGTTATGAGGACATGGCACAGACAGCCTTAGATGGCTGGAATAGACTTGTCCTTGACAGTCACTTTGCTTTTTAGCACTATCAATGGCTGTAATCTAGCCGCTGTTTGCAGGAGACACCATATAACCTCTGCCATTAATAAATAATAATTCACCGTGTTTTGTTTGGTTAAATTATCCCCAATTGTTAATATTTCAAGTGGAAAAAGGTGCTTTCTTCTTCCACATCTTTCTAGACATTCCTCCCAAGAATCACATTCCTGATACATAACCTGCTTATATATGAAGAACTGTTGACATTATGCTATATTTAGAACACAATCATACTGGTGCACAGCCATTATGGGCCCTGCCATAAACTGGTGACAGCTGTGAGTCATGATCATGATTGTTTGAGAGTATTGACTGCTTGTAATACAGCAGCTTGCTGAGGCAGTGACTAAGTCCTCTTGCAGATAAAGACAATAAAGGAAGAATAATTGAGAGTAACTCAGTAAACAAGTCAGGGATCAGATACTAGTGAATTAAAGAAGAGGAGAGTGGTTGCATTTAGGCTTCTACGCTTCTTTCACTGTTTCCTGTTTATCCTCATCCCACTTACATCCTCTTCTGCTTGTCATTCTGTTCATATAAACAAGATATTTTAAAATCATCTAAGATTTAAAAAAAAAAATGCTGATATTTTTGTGACCTTTTACCTATTGTGGTAGAGAATAGAGGCTGGTAAAAGGTAAAGAGAGAGACAGCGTGAGAACAGCAGAGCAAACAGGTACCAAGTCATGCTCCAAAGTTTCAAATAATATATGCAGATGATGGCTGCAACCAGCCATTATTTTGTTGTTGATTAAGCTGTTGATTATTTTCTTCATTAATAGATTAGTTGATTGGTCTATAAAATGTCAGAATGGTGAAAAATAGCAATCAGTGTTTCCTAAAGCCCAAGATGACAACCCAAAGATATTCAGTTTATTTGCATAGAGGAGTAAAGAAACTACAAAATATTTACATTTAAGAAGCTGGAATCAGAGAATTTTGACTTTTTTTCTTAAAAAATACTCAAACTGATTTATTGATTAGCAAAATAGTTGGTGATTAATTATACTTATAGCATTTAATATCCCATACACTGAATCCAAAATGTTATTTTCAAATCGTGGGTTACTTGTGTATTGTGGACGTAAAGTTTATTGTAATGAGTGAGGCCATTATTCTTACTCATCCTTTTCCAAATAAATGGGATGTTATATTTGAATGACCTATGCTTCTTAAAATCTATTAGGATTTAAAGAGATGGACAGATCTTTCTCTATAATTATGGATATATGGATATTTTACCATTGTTTTTTGTCCTTTCTCTTTTTTGTCCATGCCGTTCAAATCCCCACAGCTTAAAGACATCACCTGTTTGTGGTGGAAGGACACAAAACCTTTGTATAAAACAACACAAGAGGATGAGGAATGAATTAGAGTGAAACTAAACATCATTAAATAGGAGCATTTTCTTTTAAAAAACATTATATTGGCAAATGGCACATGGCACAGTGCATTCTGTTGGACTATATAGTGTCTTATGGGTTTATTTTGTATCTTAAAATCTCTTAAAAAGTAACTAAAGCTGCTGAACATACAAACATTTGGACTGATACACAATAAAATAACAACATATACGACTAACCTAAATAATTGATATCACATTAGTATTATTTCTGAGTAGTTCAGCCTCTTGTGTCCTTGTCTGTGGATATTTTTCTTCTTCTTCCCCATCCTCCTCCCCTCTCATCTTCTCCCTCTCACAGTCCGACTTCACTGTCAAGCTGTTCCGGTACATGGTTTGGCTGCAGCCCTGCGTCTGTGCAGCAGAGTGGCCTCTCCGAGCGCCGGTGTCTGATGTCGCACTAAGCATGAGAAGAATGTCATTGACGTCAGTGCAGTTGCTGTCAGAAAGAGTAGCACCCCAGCCACTGACACCACACCAGGGAGAGAGATGGAGAGAGAGAGAGAGAGAGGAAGAAAGAGGAGAGAGACAGAGAGGAGACAAAAGAGGGAGGAGGAAGGATGTTCAGAGATCAGCGGAGGAAGCAAGGAGTGTGGGAGAGGAAGGGGGCTAATGGAAGGAAGGAGGGAGAGATTTGTCAAAGACAATGAAGCAGAACAGGGGGGATATTTGAGGATGGGGGTGACAAAAGAGGTGGTCAGTGGTCATGCTTATACACTACATAGTTATGCATCGAAACAAAAATGCATGTTTCCAATTCATCACATGCAACCCAGAGCTGTAAACTCTGAATCATTTACTTTAAGTGAATTGACCCAGAATGAAAAATTGGTGAAAAAGCAGCATTTTCATCATTTAAGCCTTAATGAAGACAGCACAGGATTTAATGGTCTCTAAATGCTAACTGAAATGTTATACAGCTGATACAGCATCATGTGACTAAAGGTGGTCCTTGTGTATTTTAATCTACTTCTGTTTTCTCTGTCTGTGTAATTGAATTACAGCTTAAGTGACCCCCCTCCCAGATCACATGACATTAAAAGCCTGTGCTTTCCCAAATTAGTCAAGGCATCAATATTAATTGGCTTCTGACAAGGTGACATTTTTTTTCTGTTAACATAGGCTGACTTTGAGAGATGCATGTCTTCAGTTTCTAATGAAATAGGCGATTTAATGTTTGGCTTGTGACGCCGACGCTCTGCCATCTCTACCGTATCGTCGGACATCTATTTGTTTACCTCTCTGGTTTGGTGTATTTGTATGCTGAACACACATTAGCATGCAAGCACACACAGTATAGGGAGCTCCCAGCTCTGGCTCCACTCCCTCTATGACTCCGGTCCACATTTTGTCACCGTCCCTTCCCCATCCACAGTGCAGTCCTCTCAGGCTTTAGGTACAGCTTGGGGAGAGCAGCACGTTTGGCTACCAGGGACGCCGAAGCAACAGCAGCCCACCCCCAATACACACAGCATCTATAGGAAACACTATCCAGCACACACACAGCACCGGATTATACCCTT
Source organism: Pterois miles (assembly GCA_947000775.1). Taxonomy (NCBI): domain Eukaryota; kingdom Metazoa; phylum Chordata; class Actinopteri; order Perciformes; family Scorpaenidae; genus Pterois; species Pterois miles. The sequence goes on from CAMQGK010000334.1 coordinate 460,721, forward strand.
TGCTTCCCGGACACCATGGATATTTTCATTGGCAGAGAGGCTAAGGAGACAAAATCATGATGTGTTATGGTTAGCATTTTGTCTAGTGTGAGTGCGTGTGTGTGTGTGTGTGTGTGTGTGTGTGTGTGTGTGTGTGTGTGTGTGTGTGTGCATGTGCATGTGTGTGTCTGTTTGCGTCCGTGTGTTTGAGATGTCTTTTTGTTTAACCATGTCAGGATGCTGTGAACAATCCGGCGTTCATTCCTTGCTGGACAATATTGACAGTATGGATCTTGACTGGTTCTGAGTCTCTCTTTTCTTCCCTCCATCCCTCCTATGGCAGACATGGGCCTGCTAAGCAGACTGCTGTTCATCCTGCTACATGACTGGAATTACATCTGTCTTATGAATGATAGCGTAAACCTCACACACCTAGATCACTGACTGTGATACGTGTGCTGCGTATGGGAGATAGTGAATGAGTCTGTCTGTGTGAGATTACTGTTGCTGCTTTGCTCTCTGTATTCTCTGCTGTGATTTTCTTACTGTTCACATTCATTTGGACACCCAGAACTGACTCAGGGTGGCTGTTTGCAACTGTACTCCCTGGGATTGTATCTGACTCGCTCTTAAAAGGAAGAATCCAGGATTTGAACTGTAGGACTACACTGGAGGTTTCTTTTCTCCGAGGGGAATCAGTGAGCTTTGCTCCAGCTGACCTGTGACTGCTCATCGTGGGTTAGGATACAGGACTACTCCCAGGCCCGCACAGCTGGCTCACCTGTCCAGCATGAAGAGTCACCCATGTGTCTACTCGGGGTATCCCAGCTTAGCTGTATGTGGGGTGGGAGACCCCGGGCCTGGACCGTCCACTAGCCCTCTGAAGCGGGCCCTTACTGACCCCTTGCCCTCCTGTCTTGCCCCTGCAGAGGAGGCCTACCAGAAACTGGCCACTGAGACCCTGGAGGAGCTGGACTGGTGTCTGGACCAGCTGGAGACGCTGCAGACGAGACACTCTGTCAGCGAGATGGCCTCCAACAAGGTAAGAAAGACAAAAAAAAAAGTTAAACCAACTTAATTATTTTTTTTGTGGTTAGGTTTCAATTGTATGGATGTACTTTGCTGTATTATTTATCATAACACGTTCAGAGGCTGCTACCCAGGACTCACTGTGGTGTGTTTTTGTGGCTGATGAAAACAGAATCTATATGTATAGAGTATATACTGTTTATGTAGAGAGAGGTATATGTGATGCATAGTATATACTGTACACTTATCTTTACCTAAGGTTACACTTTTATTTACTGTATATCATATATTCAGTGTTTGTTAGAGGTTACAGAATTTATTTGTGGCTGTCATAAACTTCTGACACTTGAATTGGCTGCAAACAGCAGTGTCCTCACAGGTTCATTTCTTTTTAATCAGTCCACACTTACAGCAGCATTTCCACACATGGATGAAGAAATATAAAACTACAAAGAAATCTTTCGACAGTCCTCTCGATGTACTGTGTACTTTATGGTCATTCAGCAGCAGTGAAGTGGTGCTCGATGACGGGTCAAGCTGATAGGCCGAGCAGATAGATTGGATTAATTTTAACGGGTATATTATAATATGTAAATGGACATTACTTCCTCAGTGTGTGACCTGCTCCTTTGTCCCTCTCCTTGTTGATTTGTCAAGTGTTTATCAACCCATAGTTACTATTTGAGCCTGAGGAGCTCTTCTCCAATCATTATTAGGTTGTATGTTTGATACCTTGGACTGTTTGTGTTATATTTTGTTAGTGATAGCATCATCTTGTAGGCAGGGAGTTTTCTGTGAGCATGCTGTTGCCTTCCGTGTCTGTATACATGTGTGTGTGTTCCTGACTTAGGCTACCTTCAGGGACACATTCCAGACTAGTTAAATGGGGACAGCTTGTCTTGTGCAACTGTGCTGACTTTTGGGTCAGTGGTCAAGGTTAGGTTAGGTGTTAGGGTTAGGCAAGCTGTGGTTATTGTTAGGGTAAGTCTCCAGGAAATGAGACCTATGCCTGTATAATGTCCCCAAAAGTGACCTAAGTAAGTGTGCGTGCGTGCATGCGTGCGTGCGTGTGTGCGTGCATGCATGCGTGCATGTGCATGTGTGTGTGGAGGGAGGCTGCTGTGCCGCTCTGAATGCTGATCAGCTCTGGTGATGTCACACACTGTGATGTCACACAAGGGGGGATGGACCAAGACGAGAGGCAGGGAGGACGGACAGACAAAGGAATGACACAAACACACACACACACACACACACACACACACACTCACACTCACTCACCACTGATGTTAACACAGTCACATGCATGACCGGGACATCTACCTCATTTAAAAGATTAAAAACCTGTAACATGCACTACCTCACTATTGCTCACCAGGACAGCTATCTCTGGTTGTCATGGCAACAGCCACAGGCCCAACCAGCCTGCTATCTCGCTCCAGCAACACACACATCATAGGTAATACAGTCACTACATCTCCCACACATTATAGCCTTTACTTTGTGCCTGAACCCTGCAGACTTTCATTCATCAGCACTCAACAAAAGCCTTAATTCATGAATGAAGGGACGTCTGAGACTTAAAAGAAACAATAAAATGTAAGTCTCGTGACGTAAATTGAATTAAATTACAGCAAAATCTGCACCTCATATCCTCTGAATGTGATTTCCAGTGACATTGCTGTGAAAATCACGCTAGTAGCGCTTTAGCAGTGTCCTTTAGCAGTCTCATTGTGTAGCTGCTGTTGTTTTGTGTTAGCTCAGTGGAAGCAGTACAGTTCCTTCTGCTTTCAGTAACGGCCCCAATCAGATTCGGACATAACCTAGGGTAATAATGCATGTCACCTCTGAGTATCAGCATCCTCAGAGTTACTCCATTAAGCCCAGAGGCTGCTATAACAGTAGGTCAAACAAGGTGACATACCTGTTGGCCCTAAAGGATCTCACACCTGGGAAAAGACATGTTCAGTACTATTATTACTGTTGCAGCATTCACACAACAGCTTAACACTACAAGCACTTATTTTCAGTTCACTCGACTACATATCTATACACTATTACATATAAATGTAATTAATTCTATCTAACCTCTTTGTCTGTTAGTCAAAGGGAAGTGTTTTGGTCTTAGTCGACTAAGATATCTTTAGATTTCTCAATTAGTCATTTTTTAAATGCTTTAGTGCTAATGCTGACTTATTTCCAAGAAACACAAGATTTAAAGTGGTTGTTTTGGGTGATTCTTTGTGGAGAAAGTCAGTTACACAGATCTGTTGATTAAAGTGTTAGTTGACTGATGGTAACATAATATAACACAAATATGAAGAAGCTACATTCATAATCCAGGTTAAAAACCACAAAGTTTAAACTGACAAATGCAAGAAGGACAGCTGGATTTATGCTGTAGGTGCTTACCGTTTTGAATTCTGTTTTTATATTTATTATTTTTACTTGCTCTCAAGTCCGTTTCACACCGGCAGAGTCGGGGATGCAGCTGAAATAGTCAGACATGCCACATCATTATCAAAGGGAAAAATGTAGGCTACTGAAATCTCTTGATTATTTTTATTTTGAAAGCTGTTTATAATATCACTGCCCCATGTAGACAAACATGAATATGTATCTGACTTTTAAGAGTTCTTTTAAATGAATAAGTCTGTTAATTTAGGCATTCACGCGTCAGCATTTTTTTTTTTTCTCTTGCCAGCTGTCCTCCCTCCGTTTAGCAGCTTCATCTTTTAGCCTGGATTATGAGTTTAACTCCTTCATATTTGTCTAAAAATGTAGTTTTCTCTTGGTTTGTAAAATGTGCTGCTCTCCTGACAGTAGACTTGTCCATGTTTGCATGTTTGTGACTGGTCAGATGTTGCAATCACTGCCCCTTTTATGTGAATGCACTCATAGTAAGGTAGAGAATCCCAGGTTGACTTACTGAGTCAATAACCACCGTCACTGGACTGTTATGCATCGTCTCATTTTTTAGGGTTAGTTGATCCAGATAGCAAGAAGCTACGCTGGGTATATTGAACTTGCTTCGTAGTAAAGGCCTCTGGTCTTCTTCTGGCTCTACCTCGGGAACAGTGTGTGCCGATCGAGTTTGATCAGCATGCCTGTTCACTGTCTGATCATCTCCCAAGGTAACGCTGTAGGACAAGAAAAGCTGCTTGGACCCACTTCAGGGTAGAAAGAGTAGTTTCTGGTGACGATAATATCTGTGTTTAGCTGTGTCGTGATCCAGATTGTTAGCAGCCTTAGTTGAACCTTGGCTCTTCTCAGATGTACAGTAAATCCCATTGTTTCATCAGGACTGATTCTTGTGAGTGATGCAATAGCTTAAGAGGAATCTGGGTAGTTTTCCCTGAAATGTCACTTTTCGTTTGACTTAACCCTTCCTTAAATGTTTGCTGTCTCTGGAGGTGTATTTGAAAGGGGAGTCAAAGGGTGCATAAATGACCCAAATTCAGGGCTTTTGAAACATGGCCCATTTTCCTACACAACACACAGTGCAAAAATACTGACATTTTGAAATAGCTTTGCAATATTGACATTGTGTGTTGCAGCCTTGGTGAAATAAAAGTCTGGTCATTCAGAGTGACATCTGCAGTAGCTAAAGATAGTATCTAATGTGGATACTTGCAGTCGTTTCTACGTCCAACAAACCCTCTCCTCTGGCCACCACTCGTACTGTACAACCTGGCTAAAACCTTAGTCCGCCTGTTGCAGCTTTTCAAATATATTTGTTTCTCCCTCTTGTCAGTACAAATGCCGTGTATCCCCACAAATACACAGCCATTATAACAAGTTCCAACATTCACTGATTGATTCGCAGATCAAATTTGGATTCTGTTTCATTTGGTCAGCTAACTCATGATTTTGAGATGACACCATATATATATACAGTATATATTTTGTCCAGTCCGGTGTCTGATTTGTGTTGTATCCATGGGTGAGTCATCCAGGACATCCACCATCAACACTTGTTCATGTCCTTGTCTGTGACTTTTTCAGGTACATAAGCCTGCTCAGTACTTCTGTTATTTTGCTGAGTATACACAATGTTGTGATACAGCATGTACTCGTGCACACAGCCCGCACTTGTGGAGATCTCAACTGAGGCAGTCTGCTCCTTAAGGTTGAGAAGAGATTTGAGCAGCTCATGATCAGTATAGACAACTGATGGACACTGTTTAAAATAAGATACCATATCGGGCTGTGTATTGGCATATCAGGATATGATTCAGTGTATTGCGTTTTCTCAGGATTCTTCAGCTTCCTCCCACAGTCCAAAGACATGCAGGTTAATTGTTGACTCTAAATTGCCTGTAGGTGTGAATGTGAGAGTGAATGGTTGTCTCTCTACGTGTCAGCTCTGTGAAAGTCTGGCGACCTGTCCAGGGTGAACCCCACCTTCGCCCAATGTCAGCTGATATCATTTCCAGCGACCCTGAACAGGATAAACAGTTGCAGATTATGGATGGAAATATCTCATAACACTTATATCATTTTCATAATACTTAATATAACACACAATCACGTAACAAATGACATTTCAATGAGATACAAGGACTTGTTTTTAGACAATGCGTCGTGAATGTCTTGTTAAGTGAAAAAATGCTACTTTTGAGCATTATAGGCTTATTATGACACAAAACTTCCTGATACTGGTGAAATGTAGCTCAAACTGAGTTTTCACAGCTAATCCCAAAACCTGAAAGCCCTAAATGTTACATCTTTATCAAGAAATCTTACCAAGGCAGTTTTCACTTGATCCACTGGCAGATTTTTTACCTATTACAAGCCAAAACACCTTACATTCATTGTGTTTTGTAACTCATTTTTAGTGGCCTTTTTCCACTGGGCTGTATGTCAGTCTCTTTACTCTACTGATTAGAATGGCTCTTTGCTTTTGTCCATTGTCAGTTTGATCTTTACATGTGTCTGTGCTATTAGTTTTTCTGATTATACTGTATATTGTACTGAGGTCTTCCCCCTTACATTGCAGTTTATGGTAAAATGGTAAATGGACTTGCATTTATACAGTGCAAGCAACGCACTTTACACTACATGTTAGTCATTCATTCACTTCTGGCAGAGGCTGCCACACAAGGTGCCAACTTTGCCAGGATCTAATCTAAATACTGATTCACACACCGATGCCTTCAGGAGCAATTTGGGGTTATGTGTTGAGTGTCAAACCGCCAACCTACCGATTGGTGGAGGACCTGCTCTCCCCTCTGAGCCACAGTCACCCAGTTTATCTTCCTACATGCTGTACAGTAAAGTATCCTACTCCACACTGTAAGGTCATGAATGGACAGCGAACGTCTCCCAGTCAGTGGTGAATTCATTGAAAACAGTTAGCAGTAATTAGACTGCTCCTGCTCTGCTGCGTTGTGGAGAGATGGGGGCGTCGGCCGGCAGAATAAATGTGGAATGTGAGAAAAGAAACAAATGCAACAGAGATCTGGAGGTGTCGTGGGCTATATACAGCAGGGAGAGGATATTTTTGGTCACTCCACTGAAGAACAAATTACACACAAGCCACAGCTGAGCTTGGTGTGACACTTTCCAATTTCTACCCAATAGTTTGTGTTCACACCTCTTGGCTAAGCTATCAATACGTGTGTGTGTGTGTGTGTGTGTGTGTGTGTGTGTGTGTGTGTGTGTGTGTGTGTGTGTGTGTGTGTGTGTGTGTGTGTGTGTGTGTGAGATGGAGAGAGGTGTGGAGGGGTGTCTGTGGGCGGGAGCTTCTACAGGGAGTAAACTGTGTGTATGTGGGCCTGTGCTGGCCTGCTTGGCTCGGAGTCAATCAAAGCTGCTGGATCTCAGTTAGCCAGTTGTCTCATCTGCTCCAGTGTAGCTGTAAATTACTCACAGTGCCGGGTTGGCTGTAGCGGTGGGGTGTAAAGTAAGCAGAGACACGTTTGGTCCCTTTTCAATCCATGTAGCCACTGGACCATCACAGACACATGACACATGCACATACGCTCACACACGCTGCAAGAAAGAAAGAAGAAACCTCCTCCTCTGTACAATGTTAGGATCATAGACAGTCGATTCATGATTGTTTTCTCTTTACAATCAGAAGCTGTCTTTTCCAAATACATTTTTTGGTTCGGGCAAACAATTGAATCGAAGGCAACTAGACTTGGATTTGTCTCTGAAGATGCAACAGTCTGACTAGTCCCCACTCGTCAGACTAGTGGGGACTAGTCAGACTGTTGCGTTACGAACTGATGAAGCCACTTGGATAAGGGGCGAAATGTCTTCAGAGACAAATCCAAGTCCAGTTGCCTTCCATTCAATTGTTGTCAGAATGAATATGACCTGGATGACTGAGAACATTCACAGACTCCTACATTTTTTGGTCAACTTTTAGACCTACGTTCTGTATAATGTATTGTCATGCTGCCACATCATCATTACAGCTTAGGTAAGGCTCCACAATGAACTGAATATTAACTGCGATCACGATTTTGACTTCCCACTATTAAATGAACATGATCGACTGCGATGTTGACGTTTAAAATGTGTGCTCCACTCATAGAAAACTCTGCTGCATATCAGGTCAAGTCCTTCCTAAACTAACAGCCAGCCACCAGGGGGCGATCCAGATGTTTTGTCAGCAGAGAGCAGGCAGGCAAAATGAATTCAGGTGAAGAACCATATTTAAAGTCTTGTTTTGATGCAAAGATTTGTAAATTAGCAGGAATGTAGCACAACATGGAAGTGAAAGCAGTGCTCTTTTTATTTAAATGTGAAAGTGCAATGAAAATATTTTGTCCCTAAAATCAATGAATAATCATAATGTATAAGCTTGACCACAATATTGATCAAAAATAATTGTGATTATCATTTTGGCCATAATTGTGCAGCCCTAATCTAAGGACACTATGAAAGGAGTCGGTCATAATAATGAATCTACAGTAGCTTTTGCTTTTTAATCTCGTTTCTATTTAATTTGGCAATATTGTCTTTGTTATTCTCATGCAAGTAAAACCTTTTGAATTGAATTATCAGCCAAATCTGCAGCTCTGCTCGAATTTATGGAGCTTTACAGTAGACAGCTGCAACAATTAATTGATTATTTGTCAAATATTAAATTAATCATCAACTATTCTGATAATCAATGAATTGGTTTGAGTATTGTTTCTACGAAATAATCTAAATCCTCTCATTCCAGCATCTTAAATGCAAATAATTTCTTTACTCCTCTATGACAGTAAACTGAATATCTTTAAGTTGTGGACAAAACAAGACAGTTGAGGACGTCATCTCGGGCTTTTGGAAACACTGATTGACATTTTTCCCCATTTTCTGATTTTATAGACCAAAAATCTGATCAGTTAATCAAGAAAATAATTAGCAGATTAGTCAAGTGAAAATAATCGTTAGTTGCCACACTACTTTATAGCAAACTTCTGACCTGCAACTTTATTGTTCTGGTTCACTCGCACCACTCTCATAGCATCGTTAGTGGTACAAGCAGACACTTAAAATGATTTTTCAATTATTTTAGTTTTTAAATGCTCGATTTTTGGTCATCTGACTTTGTAGTCACGGTTTCTTGTCTGTTTAGATGGATGTATGTGAGGTCTGATTTGAAATTGTTTTTATTCTCTTGAAAAGGAGATCTCTGTGAGACTATTGTAAGTGACATGAAATATGTTCATGAAGTATTACTTGCATTTACACATGAACATTCATACTGTCACTGATGGAAAAATCCATTAAAACTCCTCTTTACCAACTAAAGCGATGACCTCTTGACACAGCAGTGCTCTCGGTTTCAGTCCGACTGAGCCCACTTCACATCACTGTGACGCTCATTCTTTTTGCAAGATTAATTGTTTTTCGTGGAAAACAATAAATACATCATCTCAACAGCGCTGTTACTGTGACTCATCTCCCGTGAATACTGGCGTGAAAGCTGACCTCAGTTTTTCAGTATTGGATCACGTTGGATGAGGTAACCTGTGAACACGTACTCTATGTACACACACATGCAGATCATGCTGCACCGCAGGAATGGAAGGAAAGGGAAGGGGTGAATTTTCCACTGACTTCAGTCCCAGCCAATCACGCAGCAGGTGACCTCAAGTCCGTTTCAATTCAAGCCAATCAGAGGTGATGATGAGCTCACACTTGCTCCATATCTGGGCCCTGATTTGCTGCTGTTGTGTGACACAGTGAGGGAAGCAGCCTGTGCTCTTCACATGGGAGCTTGTGTCGTGTACACACAGAGGCAGGCAGTCAGGCAGCCAGCCCTGTTCGGGAGCTGCTGACAGATTTTTTTTTTTTTCCTTTGCTGTCCTGTTGCTTTGGCATCTACCAAGCATCCGCACCATCATCAATTATTCACAACCTCAGCAGTGTGTCCCTGTCTGTGTGTATCACAGTGTGTGTGTGTGTGTGTGTGTGTGTGTGTGTGTGTGTGTGTGTGTGTGTGTGTGTGGTCACAATATGCCCTCATCGGATCTTTGGGGAGCCTCGTTCTCGTCGCTCCTCTCTCAGAATCTTCTTCTCCTCTCTGCTTCCTGGACCATGGGCTCCTTTCGGTGGATATTTGCAGGACTGGGACATGATGCTCCATTTATGGACATAATACCAATCTCTGAAGGCTCTTCAGGCTGAAGTCTGTTACTGGACAGAGCTGCGGACTGTTCTTGTTTCACTAGCTGTGTAGCGCTTTTATCATCCAAACTGTATTTTGGGCTGTAAACCTGCATCTTTCTGTTTCTGGATCGAGTTTGTCGATTTGTCAAAATGCCTGAAGCAAATTACCTGCTGTCTGTGTCCTGGGGATATATAAAGGTAAGATGGGGTCTGGGATTAGTCTGTTTTAATGTGTTATTCAGGTGTTTTATTCTATACCTCTTTAAATGTGATTGTTTACATTCATTTCCAGAGAGTGGAAGAGTTTATTTTTGACATAGATTTAGATGCAGGGTTATACGACCACAAACAGAAAGCACTTACTGTTTGTAGCTCCTCGCCAACATGTCGCAGCATTGAACAATGCTTGAAAGGTGTGACATTTCTGGATCCATCATCCTTTTTGATGTATCTGTGATGGGGAGAGGTGATGATGGTGAAAGGTGTAGACATGGCTAGGCAAAGAACACACATCGTTACATTTTTAAGTCAATTTGGATTTAAAAACGCAGATATTTTTACTACCCCTGTAAATTGTTAGACACTTGGCAGTCATTCCAGGTTGTTTAATGCCACGATGGCTCTCCTAGATGGAATAAAACAGTAGAGCCCTGTGAAGACTGATTTAGGTCAACAATCCTCTGGGTAGTTGAGCTGCTCCATATTTTTTTTAATGTTATGAGGGATGTTTTTAGGTTAGCCACACATTTAAAAAAAAGCAAATATCTTTAAATCCTTGCATTAATTTATTTGTTTTAATTATGCGTCATTTCATTACAGCACTACATCACATGTATTTGTCGCTTTTCTACTGTACTGGCTCCTATTACCTGACAAAAGCACACTACAAATGGTTCTTGTGTCTCCATTTTAAAAAGCCACACAATGAATGCCCGTGGGTGTAATTCAGCAGGATCTTCAGTACACTATTGCGCAGTAAGCACCCTGCAGTGCTGTAATGGTCTATTTTAAGTTATCAATATTGACGTAAATACTTAATCAATATACATAAATTATGCATTTTGACTGTAGCCAGAATGATTCAGACAATGCAGCGACTTTGTTCAAGAGGTTTTTGTTTTGCAACCCGTTTTGGAAGCCTGTCGTTTTGCAGCAGCCACTTTAAGCGATCTCTTCAGCGTCAATCAATTTGGTCTTCAAATCAAAATCAGTTAAATTTTGCTCTGCCACTCCAGTTGGGCACAGAGGAGAGATGAGAGAACGGGGTGAGGGAGAGGCAGGGAGGGGCAGGCAGAGGAAAAACTGATATTGAAAGAAAGAAACTGGGAAATTGGGTCCTGATTACATATTACAAATCCCTGGCAGTAGATCTCTGACCCAGTCTCTGTGCGTGTGTGTGTGTGTGTGTGTGTGTGTGTGTGTGTGTGTGTGTGTGTGTGTGTGTGTGTGTGTGTGTGTGTGTGTGTGTGTGTGTGTGTGTGTGTGTGTGTTTGTGTGTGTGGTGACGTTCCTGGGTGCAGCTTTTGTGATGTGACTGGAAATTTCAAGAATCAGTTAGTAAAAGGCCTCAGTCGGCAGGAGGGTCCGTGTTGATGGAATCATTTGATTTCTTCACAACTATTATGAAAATGTATTTTTGATCAAATAAATCTTTTTTGTATTAGTGGCGTCAAACATATTTCAGAGAACATTTATAATCAAATGAACATCTCTTATTTTGTTTGCACTTTACATGGATTATTTGGGTGAGATTTATTTAAATATGTGTATGGTACCTCTGAGTACCAGCTCTCTGTGCTCTGTATTACACACTGTGAAACCCCTCATCTTTATGTGTGTGTCCCTTTTTCAGTTCAAGAGGATGTTGAACAGGGAGCTGACTCACCTATCAGAGATGAGCCGCTCTGGGAACCAGGTGTCTGAGTTCATCTCCAGCACCTTCCTGGGTGAGTGGTGACACAGGATAGACTCACTGGTTCGGGAATTCAAAAAAAAAAAAAAAAAAAAAAAATCTCCTTCTGCCTGAAAAGTGAAAATTAATAAATTAATATAGGACCAAGCTTCAGAGTGATTTTTGAAGTGTTTTTACCAGGATATAGTATTCAAGTATTTATATATAACAAAACTGCATAGTGAATTACATTTCGAGGGAAACATACAGTATACGTTTGTAATGAAAGTACGCAGAAGTCCGTGTCAGGAGGAGGTCGTTCCGGTGCATGGGTCAACAAACACAGGGCTTTCACATGGGAAACTGCTGTTTGTTTCCTTTGTAAAACTAAAAGTCAATGTTCTCTTATTTAAATTATTTAACTTATTCATTTTAATGTTTTTTACTAAAACTAGAAAAGTAGTTTTAGCTTGGTTGCCTAAACCAAAGTAGATTTGTTGCAATTTTTTGTTTCAATTTAATAGTCATTTTAAGCTAAAACTGTTTAAAAGTGTGACCATAATCCAGGAGAAAATAGGTTTCCCTCTAAATGTACATGAGAATGCTGTTAAGTCGTATGGCAGCGTAATTTTCTAGGAGACAGGGTGGTAAAGGAAGAAACTAGATTTTTTTTTTCATAAACCCAAAACAACTTCGTCACCCTCATATTCACCCTCCACTTGTGTTTCGCTGGGTGTCTCCAGACAAGCAGCATGAAGTGGAGATGCCGTCCCCTCAGACTCAGAAGGAGAAGGAGAAGAAGAACAAGCCCATGTCTCAGATCAGCGGGGTGAAAAAGCTGCAACACTCCTCCAGCCTCACAAACTCTAATATCCCTCGCTTCGGAGTCAAGACCGAGACCGAGGATGAACTGGCTAAGGTGTGTTTGTGTGTAAAATATGTTACACTTTCACATAAATTACAGTACACACTATCTGAAATGAGCTTTGTGGTAGGGGCTCAGGTAATAATGAAGGTAAAAAGGATGTTTTGTTTCTAATTGTGTCTCTGATTCATTGTTCAGGAGCTGGAGCATGTGAATAAATGGGGCCTTAACGTTTTTAAAATCTCAGAGTTCTCTGGGAATCGGCCACTGACAGTCATGATGTACACAATATTCCAGGTAGGGACTGTCACTTCCTCTTTTTGCTTTAACCTTTCACTACAAAATAAAAGCTTGTTGAATCCTGACATTGTCTGAACCGTGAACTCCCTCTTGTGTTTTGTGGTTTGCAGGAGAGAGACTTGTTGAAAACGTTTAAAATTCCACTCGACACCTTTATAACATACCTGATGACCTTAGAAGACCACTATCATGGCGATGTGGCCTACCATAACAACATTCATGCTGCTGACGTCACCCAGTCAACCCACGTGCTGCTATCCACCCCCGCCCTCGAGGTGAGGCACATGTGCACAGACACATACGTGCACACGCAGCCCACGCCTCGACAATCAGCTTCAATCAAACTCCAGCTCAAAGTCCAATCAATGTCTCTTACTTGCTAGGATATTTCTGTCCAGCGCTTTGATTCCCTCCTCCCCTCTGTGCTTTTCTTCCAGGCTGTGTTCACAGACCTCGAGATCCTAGCCGCCATCTTTGCTAGTGCAATTCACGACGTGGACCATCCTGGCGTCTCCAACCAGTTCCTCATCAACACCAGTGAGTCTAAATATGGCGCCGTCTTAACAGCTACGTCAGTGGCTCAGAGGTGTCATTTGTGTGTATTCACAAACACACACAATCTGATTCCCAGGTGGCAATGTGTACATTGCAGCCACACACTAGCTCTTTGCAGACAATTAACCTCTCTTAACCTCTTAATTAATTAACCTCTCCGCATGTATAAACAAACTTGGATGCATTTAATTTACATGGATGGCAAAAAATGTTCAAAACAGAACACCCATGCACACATGCCAGTTTGTGTTTTTATGTCACGTGTGATGACTTTGACAAGTGATTCCAAGGAAGAGGAGTTCAAAGAGGAAATCAATATCGTCCACAATAGAACCCTTTCCTTGTAACACAACATCTTTCAGGCTCACATGTTCTCAGGAGAAAAACATCCTCTCAGACACGGATGTAGTCGACCAGCCGTGTCGGGAAACCTTAGTTCGACATCTATTGTGGTCTAAATGCTGTTGTTGGGATAAGAAGGTGGGACTATCCCACCTTAGTTACTCCACCCAAATTATGAAAATGACTAGATTAAATAAATGAATAAACAATATTTTCTTATTTTTCTCACGCGGTATCCAACCATGCAGATAGTTTGGGTTGGGGGGGGGGGGGGGGGGTATCCATCACTGCAATTTCAGCCTCTGCCCCAGCTAGCTACCAATCACAGTGAATTTAGTTTTCACTTCATTTTTCCACATTTTATCTAATTTCTGTTTGGAAGAGGTGCTATTTTGCCTCTGACCAATCAGTAGACAGATCATGTCGGTTAAAAATGTCGCTTTAAGAGTTGATGTTTCTGCTGTTGACCAACAACAGCCTATAGATGTCTGTTAAACTCATCCACAGTTATTGCCATTTAGTGATAAATTGTACGATGTCAACTGTCTTGCACAACACCTATTTGAATTGCTGAAAAAGATGGATAGTAGGTGGCAATTGAAAGGCTGCTCAAAATGGGGCCCGCAGGTTTGATTTGGCCTGCCAGATGTTCGCATTTTTTTTGTTTTGTTTTTATAATTAAAAGGCAGACTTTATTGTCTTTCAGAGGCTGTAGCAGGCTCGGTTTTAGATCTGGAGTTATGTACTGGTATCATTTGAAACAAGAAAAACTAAGGAATCCATTGGTACCAACCATGTCCTACTAGCTTGCAGGGAAAGAGGTTAAGTAATGCTCCAAATGTATGCTAAATTTTGGCAAGGAAAAACTGGTATGGTCTTTTTCAAAGGTGTCCATTGACTTCTGACTTCAAGATATGTGGATGAAAATGGGTACCCAAGAGTCTCCCCTTTACAGACATGCCCATTTTATGATAATCACATGCACTTTGGGGCAAATGCAGTTATTTGAAGCAGTATAAGTGTGTTATTTTCACTTTCTCTAAAATGGTATGTTTTAATATTTCTGCATGCTGGGGTCCCTAAACAGTCTTGGAAATGCATAAATTGGGTATGACTGGAAATGAGCCCAATTGTATTCAGCAGATGGGCTTTCAGGGGTTAACTATGTAAAAGCAAAAGAAATATCATTGAGGGGAACGTGGGATCCTTGTACCATTTTGCATCTTAATGACAATACACTAGTTTTGGACGTCTAAGGGAAAATGTTTGGCCACTCCTGGTCTAGAACCAGGGTGCAATACAGTAGGGCTGTATCATGATACTGGGAAATCTGTGTAAAAATAGTTAACTTTCTTTAAGCCATCTGAGTAGTGGGATCTGCATTTATAACAGTCTTTGTGACATCCAACATTATAGCACTACTTTGAGAGGGAACATACACTGCATCTCTTTGTAAATGAAATAAAGTATTGACGAAGTTAATCTCTGCATGTAAACTATTAATTAAAAAAACAATGCAGTGTTCTTTAGAATCAATAAAGTACACACAGTATCACATTTTTCAATATTTTCTTACACCCCTACAGTACAGTGAAGGTGGATTTAATGTAATCTGTGTTTTTTGCTGCATTGAAGAATTACTTTATTTACTTATTAACTTATGGACCAGAATCTGTGTCCCTGTTACTCTGGATAAAACTCAGACCTCGCTGTGAACAAAGATATTTTTACCCCTGACTGTAAAGTAAGTAATCAGTAAAACTGTATGACTAGATACAGATAGTGTTACTTCTGTTTCTCCAGTCAGGGGTAAAAATATCTGTTCAAGTTTAGTGAATAAAATGGGTGAACTGAGCCTTTATGCAGACTTTGTGATGTTGTGCTGATAGCTGTGTCCTCAAGCAAGATACTGAACCTCTGCTATCTCTGCTTTAACTGACTCACTCACTCCCGGCTGGAGGTGCCACAAATATCGCCTTGATTTGGCAATTTAGAGGAAAACACAAACAAACAGAGTTCATATCTACTGGGTATCGCTGTAAACAGCCGTTCTGGAGACCGTTACAATTGTGTATTTTGCATAAGGGTATTAGTAACACCTTATCAAGACTGAAAAGACACAGTCTTCCACACTTCACACACAAAATGTGTTGTGCTTCCCATTAGCCCAAATAGGGAATCCCTGCAGTAAAGGCAGTGTGAGTCATCCTAGTTAGGAGTCACCAGACTGATCTTGTGTCAGCCCACAGAGCAACAGAGCAGGATCCCCTTTCTCCCCTCTGCTGCTCTGATCCAGTGTGGCCAAGACTAATGCATCTTAATGGAAAATCTAAATACAGCTAGAGGACCTTCAAATGACCTGGAGTGGGGAAACCTCTCAGCTGAAAACACACCAGTGCTTTCTCCTGCCAATCACGGGGCACAGGATGGATGATGCATGTGTCACCGCCGCACATAAAAAATGTGGAGAATAAGCAGTGAATTTTGTGTCTCTAAGTAACACCTCATTCTGCTGAATCGATCCACCTTGTTGTATTTCTTTATACAATAACCAGGGCAAAATCGCTGTTTTTATTATATTATTTAACCTGAATAACCACAGTTCCTCTATATAAAATGATGACTGGTGTCGTCCGTGCAGATTCAGAGCTAGCGCTGATGTACAATGACTCGTCGGTGCTGGAGAACCACCATCTAGCAGTTGGTTTCAAGCTTCTACAAGAGGAGAACTGTGACATCTTCCAAAACTTGACCAAAAAACAAAGACAATCACTGCGAAAGATGGTCATTGACATTGTAAGTGACAAAATATTAGGAGCAACGCATTAAGTGCATTAGATAATTCATTTATTCAATCACTCTCTGTCTGTGTTGAGTACTAACGGTTCGTTCTGGGTGTTCCCAGGTGCTAGCAACAGACATGTCCAAGCACATGAATCTACTGGCTGATCTGAAAACTATGGTGGAAACCAAGAAGGTGACCAGCTCTGGTGTCTTGCTCCTGGACAACTACTCTGACAGGATACAGGTTAGAATAAATCTGCCGACCAGTAGCAGCAACATCCCTATCACTGTGATTCGGTGATTTTCATTTGTATTCAGAGAATACCTTGAAGATTCTGCAACACTTTGGTCTCTGAAAACTTTTCACATCTGTATAAAAATAAATCATTTGTGACTGCTGATCACTTAAGAAAGTGAGGGTCATGTGACACAGTAATATGCCTAGTTTCTTCCATTTTGTTTTTTTCTGTTATCTTAAAGGATAACTTTGGTATTTTTCAACCTGGACTATATTTTCCCATGTTTCTGAATTGGTCCACTATTGAGGAGCAAGTGCTATCGGGGCAAGCTGACACTATTGTTTGTTTACTAAAAGTGCTTGTTTTTGCCGTGACAGGCTCTGGTTGTTATTATCAGTGTCTGACAACATTATGGAAAAGGTCTCGCTCAGGGAAAAATCTGAAATCTGGCCAGGTGACATGAGGTGAACGCCAGCCGGGCAGAGTTTGTTGTGTTGCAGTACAGAAAGCGTAGCTTAGTGTTTTCTAAAAGATTTTCAATGTCATGGCTGAATATTTAGATGATTTCAACAATGACGATGAGCTCTTTGAATCTGATAACCAACCGCATGTATTTTAGCCAGAGTATACGGATATTCAGATCTCATGAGACTTCTCCTTGAGCAGGATTTGGAAAAAATAACAAACAGACCGGATCGTGCAAACGGTAGGAAAAATGTTTTCTTTAGGATCATTTCCATGGTGCTGTCAGACACTTATACTAACAATCTGAGGTACAAAAACAAGCACTTTTAGTGGGTGTAATGTTAAATTGACGCTGCCTACTTGCCATCGCAACTTGTTATGTGTTCTCCCTCAATACTGGACCAATTTCAAAAAGTGTTGTTCCCATTGGTCACTTAGAGAACATGAGAAAATAGGGTCCAGGATGAAAAGTTACCCTAGTTCACCAAGTTGAACTGTGAACACTGAAAACACAGCACAAATTTACACAAATCCACTAATAACAATTTTATTAAAATCAGTTGATTTCAGCCTGAAATCTCATGTGTTGTAAATGATGCCATGACTGAGCCCTCATGCTTCAAATCCTGAATCATGGAGTGCGTGGTCAGCATGGGCCCTGTGTAAACCTTTTAATTTGTTGTATTCAGGTTCTCCAGAACATGGTGCACTGTGCAGACCTGAGCAACCCCACTAAGCCTCTCCAGCTGTACCGGCAGTGGACGGACCGTATCATGGAGGAGTTCTTCAGCCAGGGAGACCGAGAGAGGGAACGGGGCATGGAGATCAGCCCTATGTGTGACAAACACAACGCTTCGGTAGAAAAGAGCCAGGTAACACACACACACACACACACAGGTACATGTTAGGGATGCACCAATATCAATTTTAATTACTGTTTAAGTTTTGATCTGTTGCTGCATTAAAAAGGTTCACGCTTGAACTGTAGTTTCTCTTATTTTTAAGATTTTTTTTTAAGTTTCTGATGCATGATCTATTATTTTAATAATAAATAACAATGCAGTAAATTTAAATTTATGCATTTATTACATTTTGTTTTACAAAGTTAGGAAAGCGATGTCAAGCCTGATGTTGCCTTGCACATAAAACACTGGTATCGGATTGGTGCTCAATACATGCATATTCTGCAAAGACACACACTGAATGACATATTCTTCCTCCATGCATCATGTAGGTTGGTTTTATAGACTATATTGTTCACCCTCTGTGGGAGACATGGGCCGACCTGGTCCACCCAGATGCCCAGGACATCCTGGACACGTTGGAAGACAACAGGGAGTGGTACCAAAGCACCATCCCCCAAAGCCCCTCTCCTGCCTTGGACGAGCCCGAGGATGGCACTCGACCCCCAGGAGGGGACAAGTTCCAGTTCGAGCTCACCCTGGAGGAGGATGGGGAGTCGGACACTGAGAAAGACAGCGGCAGCCAGCCAGAGGAGGAGGACGAGGAGGAGGAGGAGGAAGACGAGGAAAACAGCTGTACTGACTCTAAAACACTCTGTACGCAAGACTCTGAATCAACAGAGATTCCTTTGGACGAACAGGTGGGGGAGGACGAAGAGGAGGAGGAGGACGAGGAGGAGGAGGTAACGGAAGAGGGGGAGACACCCTCCTCACAACCATGTGTTGTGCAGGAAGAGGTGGAAGAGGAGGAGGAGGAGGAGGAGAAGGAGGAAACCCTCCGCACATAGCAGTTTATGGACAGCACCTGATTAACTCTTCTTCTTAGTAATGACAGATGATTATTTATAGAATATTTTTTTGGGTTTTGTGGAGTCCGTCTGTGTTTTTCTACATCTATGTTTATGGTTCCAAAGCGTGCGCTGCTCTCCACCTCGACCACTCCTCCTATCTGCTTCGTTCAGACACTCCCACCGGTACTTCTTCAAGTTTTTTTGCACTCAGGAAAACTCCTCTTCATTCCCCGTTTGTACTGAAATGGTATGTCCTTATTTCACTTTTACGCCTTCCCCCTCACAAGTTTAAGTTAAGAACATGGACGAGCAGCTCTCAGTCTGCTCAGTGCTGATCACGCGATACATAATATCACATTTTCCTTCCTTCCTCTGCTTCGTCTCAGCCTTGCCTGAAAGTTTTGCAATGTTTCTTTGTTTATATCAAGTGCCCATACTCTACAGAGACGGTCAACGGTGTGTTCAAGGAGAATCTCCCTCTCGGTTAGGTCATTTCCTCCCCTCTGCGAATTTATGCTGCCGTTCCGCTGAACATCTGACGGGGCGCCGCAGAGATGAAAGCTGCAGCACACTGGGGAGCGTTTCGAGACACATTTCTGATGTGGAAGTCTTCCTTGAAAACCTGACTGATACAAAGCTCAAATCTAAACAGCCACGACGCTGTCTTAGACCTCTTTAATTTTTGTATCGTACTGTATGTAAGATTCAGATATTTTCTAGAATTTACTTTTGCAATCCTAGGCTTTCTTTTGTTGGCGAAGATCAGAGTACTTTTGGAAACCAATGGGGAGAAATGTGTCACAGATATTCAGTGTTTTGAAGGGGTATCTTCACAACGTGTTCTGAGGCGTTTGCACTTACTCCAATAGCATTTATACTACTATTCCCACGCCACTATACCCATATTTGGTTAGTCTTGTGAGTTGAAATTTGGATTTTATTCATAATAACTATTATTTTGGTGAGTTTTCACTGAGAAGGAAGCAGGAACCTTATGCTTTACTCTCATTGAAACTGTTTGTGATGTGGATGAAGCCTTTAAATTTTCATTATTGTTGCCTGCAGTTCTTTTGAACACATCCTGAGACAATGCAATGCTTTGTAGTTGATACAAAAAGCACCTTTTTTTAGAAGCTTGATTAGTGCTCAGAGTATACAGAAATAGTAACGGTGTTAAAAAACTACTGGGGTGATTTTATACCAATGTATGAACGCTTTTATTGTCCCTTCTTTTATTTATCACCACCAACAGCTGCTTGTTTTCAGCCACTTTATTTTCTGTTAAGCGGTATGAATTTATTTTTCACGTTTCATTTTGCCATCACAACATTAAACCCAGTTGCTGTCTTTGTTTTCGACAAGACAATCAGCTCCATTGCGTAGTCATCAGATAAAACTATCCTCTAATGCACTGATATATTCATACATCACCACTTAAAATATATTAATAAATATGTTTAAACTCGCCAAAACACTCAAGAATACTAAACAGTTCTGTCCTACACCACGGCCTCTTCCTTTTTCCACGTTTATCATTTTTCACCTGATGCTATTATTTATTGGTATATTTTTCTATTTGTTGAGTCTTTTTGCAATATAAAGGTGGTACAGTAAATATTTAACTGTAGCATAGACCACAGTACAGGCTTGGCAGTTACAATACCCAAATATACCTTTTTTTCTCTGTGTACATAAAATATAGAAAAAAACATGTCAAAAAAAACACTTGAAATACTGCACATTGCTTTTTTAAAGAGTGCTTGTTTTGTCATTTCAGAACTTTTTTTATTTAATCTTTCATTTTGTGCCAAGATGTTTTTTTTTCTCTCTTTTTTCCATCCTCACCCAATGCCCTTACCTGTAATAAAATTTTTTCTGGTTTTATCGCTGTTTACAAACAAATATTTATTGTGCTGTATATAATATATAATTATTAATGTTATTACTATCATAATGCCGTTTGTTGTAAATGGTTGATTCTTATCATCCCTTTTGGTGATGGTGTGGCTGTATTACGTACCTCTTGTTGAGAGAATGTTTATTACACACGAGCTTCAGTGTAAAAATGATCCATCGACATGTTGCTTATCTGAGGAGTAGCTCAGTGAAGAGAGGGGGAAAGCCAAATTGTTTTTTAAAAAGAAACTGTTCCTTGGCCCATGGGCTGTGCCTTAAATTCAACACGTCATTTACTTTAACCTTTTTTTTCCTCTTTTATTTTCTAGTTCTCTTTTTGCTGCATTAGTGACTCTGTTGGCTCGGGTTGGCCTGATCTCCTGTTGGGAATTTGAAAATGTTGCCTTTTTAATATCACAAATTGCTCTATCAGAAAAAAAAAATAAAAATCTCTGGGTAGAAAATATATTGCGAGTGCAGAAGCTTGCAGGGATTCAGGTCAACCACAAGCCATAGATGTACTACTTGAGTGATGTGTGGCCTATAGCCGGATGTCCGAAGAGTCGTACTTGCTGTAGACCTGGTCTGAGCAACTCACACCTTCCTTACGCCCCGCCACTACACTCAAAAGTGTGACACAAACCGGTCGGATGTAGACGATATTCTGATTTACTTTCCTGTGTCGTCTGCATCAATGTGGTTGTATCGCAGCTACAAACACTGAATGGGGTTTTATGGGGTAGTTGCTGCTGGACCACGCTCTACAAAGCACAGAGGCTTTGAGACACATCTGCATGTTCAGCCACTGCTGCATTAATTATGGCTGAAACACTGACAGTGTGTTGCTTATCTATGCTCGGCCCACACTTCCACTCACATTACTTGCAATATCCAAAACCACTGACATCTTTCTGCCTGGACAGGAGAAGGGTTTAGTATATTTCTGGGTCGGGGGGGGGGTTGGGTGAGCGCATCATTGTCCCGACACAGGGACTCTTATTTTGACACACATACTGTAGATCCTAAACAGCCCTGGACCAATGGAAACAGTGGGTTCTTTTCTCATTATGCGTTCTATTTTTTATGGTATGAAAGGAAAACACAAACTGTAACTTAAAAAAAGGTCTTCAGGACAATTATTTTTTGGGTTATGTCTTTAGAATGCCAACTTGTCTGGAAGTTTCACAGGACAATTAAAATGTTATTTTAATGGATTCCTTGTTAATTGCAGTCTATTGGATAGCACTGTAGATCATACAACTTTATGTAAAAAAATAATAAAAAGAATGAAAAAAAAAAGTTTTTATATGCAATGGATTAAATAAAAGCATGGGTTGATTCTGCCTACTCACTGGTTTCTTGTTGTCATTGTTTAATAGTAATAACACAGTCAAGTGTGGGATGAATGCACCGTATATTTGTTTCAATGATAAAAGAGATGACAGAAAATCCTGAATACACGTTCTACTGTGTATTATTTCCACAGACTACTTTAAAAAGAAATTTGTGCAGATGTCCAATCAGCGTTGATGTTAACCAATAAAATCTTCAGTAGCTGTTTCCGTTCAATTGTCAGGCGAAATTTAAGCAAACTTTTGAAACATTGCGAAAACGAAATAAAGAAGAAATGCAAATTAGGCGTGGTTTCCATCAACTGGTTTGGAGCGAATAAACTGGTGTAGAGCGTAGATAGGTGAGAAGTCAGCGCTATAGCCGGGATGTAATTCGCCACTAAAGAGAGTAGAAGAATTAGAGGTTCCCAGCCAGAAACAAAACAAGTCGGCTTGGCCATCTATCCATCGGCTATCCATCTTTGGGTATTTGTTTCAACTGGCAAGTTTTAGTTTTTCTTTCATGTGAGCTAGTATTGGCCAGAGTATCTGAGAAGATATTGAAGATGCACAGCAGAATTTATTCAGCAAAGGCGTTTCCACATCCTGTTTAGAGCATTAGCTTTTTTCAATAAAGGCAAAAAGTTTATATCGAATTTTCTAATGCCATACTTCAAAATGTGAATAAAAATTTAAATAAATATATAAAAATATATGTGAATGGAAACGGTGTTTGACTGAGAAAGCTGAACTTCTACAAAGTATAGACGCAAAGAGATGAAACAGCTGCTGCTGCCATTTTGGATGCTTATTATTTTTATTATATTTTATGGCTCAACACCATTTAAGCCAGCCATTTAAGTAGAATATGACTATAGGATAGAAATTATTTTGTTTTACATTTGTACAGCACGTTTTAGGCAGATGTTTTACTGGTGACCAGTAATCGCATTCAGTCCTTAATGGTGGTAAAAAGCATAGCTCTGCTGCTGGGTGCTGATGTTCCAGTGGGACAAACAATTGACTCATTTCTTGGCAATATCTGTTTTTTGGTTCTACAGCAGTAAAATCAGTTGTTCTTCCATATACCAGTGATGTGACGATGACGTAATAGGTATACAGAAGAACTAGAGAAAAAGAAAGAAAGAAAGAAAGATATCTTTTTGTCCCACAGTGGGGAAATTCAGTTTTCACTCTGTTGTTCACACAGTACAGTTCACACAGTACATATACATGTAATGGAGAGATGTCAGAGTGATGGGGCTGCTCCTGACAAGCGCCCAGAGCAGTTGGGGGTTTGGTGCCTTGCTCAGGGGCACCTCGGCAGTGCCCAAGAGGTAAACTGGCACCTCTCCAGCAACCAGTTGGTCTTGGTCCATGGGGGATTTGAACCCGGGTCCTCCACATCCTAACCCAAGTCCTTACGGACTGAGCTACTGCCGCCCCCTAGAGTACTACTTCAGCTCATCTCAATCAGTGCTGCTCCCGTTCTCTTAGCTTGTGTTGCGTTTCTAACAGCAAACATGGCATTCCAAAATAAGAGTCCAGAGGATGCTATGGACGATGATTTTTTTTTTTTTTTTTACAGCGTACTTTTTTTACAGTGTTTTGGTTGACTCGATATTCAGCAGTTGTCAAGTAAGCTTATTATATTTAATAAATATTTAATTATAAATATTGATAGTCGCAGGTTGTGTGTTTTTTGGGCTTGTTTCTAAAGTGTAGTAGCTTATTTGGGCTTGCTCCTGCCTCTCTCCTCACCACCACTGCCAACACCACACAAATACTAGCCAACAATTGCAGGTATGAAAACAGCGAAATATGGCTAAAAGTACAACAAAGACTGTGAAAAAGGAGAGTGGACTTGGCCCAGAGTTTGGTGGGTTTTTTGGTTTTTTTTTGTAACTGTGATATAAGAGCGCATCATGCTGATTCTGATTTGCTAAAATGAAATGCAAAAATTAAATTCATTGTTCAGCTTCCTTAGTTTAACATTGACAAGAAAATATGTCAAGTTATAAGCTAAGAATGAATGCAAAAATGAAATGAAAGGCAGGTAATTCAAAATAAATTCATACATATAGTGTAAGAAGTGGTTAAGTTGTTTTATATTGTTTTATAGTGTGGTAGGTAGCTTGGTAAGGTCGCTTGTTTTGGTCTTTTTTTGAGGTGGAAAATTGTTTCTTTCACCAGATCTGGCAACACTGATTTCAGCCATATTCAGCTGGAGAGAGGCCTCCAGGCTGCTGCTCCAGCTGGGAGGATATGGCTGCCGGTGAGGACCCTGTGGAACAAATTTTTGCATCTTACTGAATGAATTAAGGATTTATTTCAACCAAACCAGAGTTGCTGGTTGTTGGGACAGTGGAAACACTAACAAAGACGTGTTTGGTGAGTTTTCTTTTGTTTCTGTTT
Organism: Pterois miles; assembly: GCA_947000775.1. Taxonomy (NCBI): domain Eukaryota; kingdom Metazoa; phylum Chordata; class Actinopteri; order Perciformes; family Scorpaenidae; genus Pterois; species Pterois miles. The sequence goes on from CAMQGK010000334.1 coordinate 485,178, forward strand.
GAATGAAGTGTTTCACAATGAGTTAACAAGACAATTCAGCCTTTAGTTAAGTTCAGTCTTTAGCTGAGAGTAAGAGAGAAAGCTGAATTCAGAGGATGTGCGGTTGTATTTTTCTGTTTAGGTGTAATAATATTTCCTTTATTGACGTTTTGTGTGTTTATTTTGTTTGTTCACGTAGCTGGAACAAGCGCGCCAATCGCGCGCAATGCATTCTGGTTCGTGTAGGCACATGCGACACCGCTCCGCTGCACGCACTGAATTTATTTCTTCTGTGGACTACATTTACCACCAGCACTGCTGGCCAATGGGTGTGGTTTGTAGTTTTCCTGCTCCAGACCTGTCTCTTTATACAGCCTTTAAATGGATTCATATCATACTTTTTAGAGGAAAAGACAGTTTTTATTCTTTGTTTTCATAAAGGTCTACTTGAGTCTTTGTGCGCTAGCTTCTGTGTGTGATGATATCTGTCATGGCTGAAGGACATGAGCCGTAAATCCAGCTGTCAATCATTCAAACAACAGCGTTATCTGCTGTTCATCTGTTAGCACTGCAGCCCTGATAAGGAAGACCAGGCTGTGATTGGCATTTATTCATATGTAAAGCTGTTGTACATGTAACGTAGCATACGATTTTTTTCCCCTTGTCATCAGTTATTGATAGCCTAGAAAATGACGAAATAAATAGTCAATTAATCCCTCTTTGACATGGTTCACAACCAGTAACACAGATTTAAACAAGTTGGTATATAAAGCTGGTACATTGTACAGCGGTTAAAAGAAATATTCAGATCCTTTACTTAAGTAAATACTCTGTAACAGGAAGTACTGGCAGAGAAATGTAGTACTCATGCAGCAGAATGGCCCTTCTCAGTTTATTATTATTATTATTATTATTATTATATATTGTATAATTGTATTATTATTATTATTATTCATGCATTTCTGTAGTAAGCAGTATTTTCATGCTGAAGCTACTACTGTATTAACATTGTTTACTATGTCAATGTTACAGCTGTTTGGTACTTTTATCAACAACAATTCATCATATTGTATAAAATGAGCTCACATTTTGTATGCAAGATCAAAATCTCCAAAGATCTAATAGCCTATAAATGTAGCTGAGTAAAAAGGACAATATATAAATTAAATTAACTTAATTTTAATGAATTATAGGAGTATGTGTTGAAAAGTAGCATAAAATACCTCAAAATCAGGACAATACTTGAGGAAAAGTATTTAGTCACATTTCACCACTAGTGTTATATTATTGAATATTAGATTATCATTACTGATGCACAGACATAGGACTGGGCAATATATATCATCAAAATTATATCAAAATGTCTATTTCACTTAAAACTTAAAAGTCCTTAAAATGAGAAAATATTTATAATAATACTTATTCACACAGGAGTATCCAAAACAGGCTTTAGCGTGTGATTATGTCATATACATTTATTTAATTAATTACCATAAAATATGCTATGTCGTGACATACTGTATATCATTACTGATATTAAATCACCTATTTTGTGATAGAAGATTTTAGCCACATTGCCCATCCCTGCATAAACATAAGTGGCATTTTAATGTAGCTGATGGGATGAGGCTTATTTTACATGTACCGGTACTAGAAAAATCTTAAGTCAGTACTAGAGCTGTCAAATGTGGTGATATTAAGGTCTGATATTTGTCTCTTAAATGTGGTGAAATAGAAATATAAAGTAACATATATTGTAAGTAATCAAGTAAAATAATAAGTAATCAAAAGCAATATTTAAATACAGTACGTAAATGTACTTTCCACCACTGCATTTGACCACCAGAAATGCAGACAAATACAGTGCTGTGTCAAACGCTCCTCATCCATCACCAGCAGCAGCAGCTCGGATGAGGACATGGGTGTAGCGCTCCGACACTAGGTGGTGTACATTGACTAGAAATGAAACAGGGCAGCCGTCAGCGACAGCAGGTCCGGGTTGGAGGGCGGCAGCCACCCAACCCCTCCGTCATGCTTCTGTAGAGTCAGCGGAGAGCCAGAGAGGACGCAGACACCCACTGATAGAATTAGATTTATTTGCTATAATCTCAAAAACATACTTCTTACTTTGCTTGCACTCTGAGAAACAAATAGATTCAGCTATGTGTAAAGTCATACTGCTCTAAAAGGAGATTCAACCAGAGTGACTGTTTGGGCAACTATTCCTCCATTAAATGAATCTTGACTGATCAATACAATAATTTATTTCATGGCTACTAGCATAAAATCATATCACACACAGATGCACACACGCACGAAGCACGTGTACACACATATGCGCAGGGTCTTCAAACTAGTTTGTGTACAGTATGGTATATGGCATGGACTAAGTTACCTCCCTGACTATCTTTCACAATAACACTGCATTTTGACATGATAATACAAGATCAACCAACACCCAACAGTTAGCAGAAACAGCATAGAGTACGTGGATACATTTGTACAAAAGGTATACACAAACAATACACTATAGTACGTAATTTGTCTGTTCAATATGGCAGGTACACACACACACACCAGGTCACACATTCAGTTACTGAATGAAGCACACTCACTTTTTTACTTTAGTTTCATTCTGACCAAACTATCACTCCCACACTGCAGATAGAGTCGTTGTACTCGAGGACAGGAGAAACTATGTACAGGGTTTCATTCATAAAATATTGCACTTATTGGCCCATTGCATCTCACAGCAAGCGCTATGACAATGCTTCTAAATCTGTAACACAGAGTGATATATATACACTATCTTATTATATAAACCTACATAGATAAGTCAGGACTGGCTTCATGCAATTTTTTGTGTTTTTTTATTTGACTGCAACAAACAGTTGACGATGCTAAAGGAATTGTTTTGGCACAAATGTTTTTTTTTTTCTATGAGTTGCAGAACTGAGAGGCTTTCTGGACTTTAAGATAAGATACAGCTTTTATAGTATAAGGCAGTGGTTCCCAACCTTTGTCCTTAAGGGACCCCTTTTCTATCACTGATATCATATTATATTATATCTATCATATTATATCGTATTATATTCAATGCATAACAGTAACAGCACAAATCAACCCAAAAAGTGAATGCAATAACTGCAGGACGTTTTTGTAAATCAAGCAATTTGGATGACTGACTGATTATTTTTTTTTTTGACTATTGCATCAGAGATGAGATTTCCTGTTATGATAGAACATTTAATACAAAGCTTTGTCTATATTTTTTTCATTTTTAACAATCATACATACTTAATAGGCTTCTTCTCTGACAAATGAATTGTTTTCTTGTTTTCAGCTGTTTTTTAAGTTTCCTATTTTTAAGTTTATATCTCACCTCTGAATAATAATCCAAACTTTAAAAATAACAGTTGCATTTAGTTTCATTCACAGAAACGAATGAAATGCTGAGATATAAGCCAACTGTGTACATTTTTTAAAAAGTTGTCTTAAGCTGAGTTTCCACCAAAAAGTTCCTGGTAATTTTAGTCCCGGTCTTACACTGAAGTCTGTGACCACACAGCGCCAGAAACACAAGGTCACCATTTCTGATGGCTGTAGAAAATGTGACCCCACTGTACCGATCTTTTGTTTGTTTATCTTTCAAATGAAAATATTAAAATACATTAATTTTTTTTAAACTAGTCAAAGTTAATACAATATTGAAACGTTAACGATAATTTGTTTTGACGCCACTGATTTCTTTAACGCAACCAACCTTTCAGAGGTTGTAGCAGGCTCAGTTTTAAAGCTAGAGTGAAAATACTGGCATCATATGAAACTAGATATAACTAGAAACAATATTTTCCCACTCCCATGTTGATGGGAGTATTAAATACTTGAGAAATGTCCCTTTTAAGGTACATTCTGAGCAGATACAAATGTGTGATTAATTTGCAATGAATTGTGATTAATCATGGACAATCGTGTGATTAATGGTGATTTTTCTGTCATGCATTTGCCGCATTTATTACACAGGTATAGTGGCGTCACATTTGCTGACAACAGCCGTCAGTGATGGTGAACTCATGTGTCGCTGGCGGTCACAGAGATTTTGGTGGTCACAGATTTTGGTGTAACACCGGAACTACTTTTTAAGGAAATTACCTCAGAATTACCTCACGACCCCCAGTGAAGCTTTGGTGACACCCAATCGGGGTCGGGACCCCCAGGTTGGGAACCAGTGCCATATAGACTTAAGTTCTCATTAAGACCACTACAGTACTGTATAAGCTTCCCATTCTACACTACTGTATATGTGTGATGTATGAACTAAATGATTTTTCTTTTAGGAGGGATTTAAATTTTATAGCACAAACAGACATTTTAGCATGCTGAATTAAAGAATGTTTTTTATATATATGGCTGTTTATTCCATGCCAGAGTTGATCAGTTGTTGTATATCATACTGTGCCGTGTCAGTGAGAGATTGTTATTAAATGAAATGCTGGATCATTGCTATCATATGGAGTTTAGGTTCTATCTTTAGATAAAACAGCACACGTGATTGACTTTTTGGCAGCATGCTCATCGCATCAAACTATAAAGGGTCATCTTAGAGGCTAAGCACATAGCAATAGTTGCTTTTTAAGACTTACAGATATACTTATCAGAGAAATCACACATCTACAGACAGCAAAACGTGGAATAGTACTCACATCAACATTATACATACTGGATTCATTCCCAAAATAAGCTTAACGGCGGAACTTACAGAGGCCGAGTTGGAGATGCTAAAAGGCCACTTTTTTATCCAAGGTAGATGATTTTTTTAGATGACTAAGATGCACTCATTTGTGACTCACACTCATGCAAACCCGCACACACACTTACAGTACCGCACAGTCACACAACAGCCACACACTTACTACACAAAAGAAAGCCGCTACATCCTATAGTGCACTAAATCAGAGATTTGGCAGCTTTAGGAGACAAAAATAATCCTATAAAATGAAAATACATACTGTACAAAAAATAAAAAGTAAAGCACTCACTGACTCTATCCCTCATTTTATAATTATTCTTGGTCTTAAAGATTTTTAAAGGTCTTAAGGAATAACTGTACATCATGACTACGGACTATTTCCTGCCTTATCAAATATACTGGGTTTATGACCGTACTAACTAGCTGAGGAATGAGAATATGGCGTCTCTATATTTTAGATATCCTCTAATGTTACACATTTTACAATAGCCATTTGTCTGGTTATTTGTTCTTGATATAAGGTGATAAAGTCGAGGGATAATACGACGGCATCTTGTAATTCTACTGCTAAACAGGGTTTGAACTGTAGTCCAGAGAAAGCAGCACTAGCAGGAGTGAAAAGGGAGAACAAAACTCTGCACACTCTACCACCTGACAGGACCTGCGCTGCCCTCCCTTTGCTTTCCGACATCAGTCACTAACAGTTGCATCCGGGCTGCTGGAGGGGCGGAGCGCTGTCTGTGAGTTTGGCAGTGGGAGCTCCCGTGGTGACGGCCGGATCCGTGTCCAAGCTCTCGGACATCTTGTCGCAAATTAGGTCGACGAGGCGTTCAAAGGTCTGCTTCACGTTGATGTTGTCCTTGGCGCTGGTCTCAAAGAATTCAAAACCTTGGAAAGAGGGAAAGGAAGTGACATGAGGACAGGAAGAGACAGGGCCAACGAAAGCTCAGTTCACACTATACGACGTCAGATCGCAGTACTGTTCACACTACACAACTTGCTGGCTCGTAATCGGGAGTCTTGAAGTCGTGGTTTTCACACTATATGACTGACCGGAGACATGGGGTCACACACTACAAGATCTTTCACTGGGAGGAATCCCCGATGAGGTCACCAAACTACCTTTTATTACTAGCTAATATACAACAATAATATGATAAACATTCATAATGTAATTTTTAGGAAACATTTTGACGGTCATTATGTCTCCGCACTGGCACCAGCCATGGCCCAAGGTATTATGTTTTCAGGTTGTCCCTCAGTTTGAGCCATTCTCATGAACGTGATATCTCAGGAACACATTCAGCGAATTTCTTCAAATTTGGCACAAACATCCACTTAGACTCATGGATGAACTGGTGGTCACAGTGACCTTGCAAAACATGGTTTTGGACTTTAACTCAAGAATTCATATGCTAATTATGACAGTTTTACAGAAATGTTTAACAGTAAGTGATCAAGTGAACATTTTGGATAAACATGGATGTAAACCACAACTTAACCCGTTGATGGAGACATGATAATTCAAACTATTGCTACTTGTTGATAATATCCCAAAAGGCAACAAAAGTACTGGCAAGTGGGAAAAAAAGGCCACGAATGTTTTGCTTTCATGCCACGATAACAATGTTTTCATGATACCACCCAATCTAAATAAAATGACTTGAATATTGGTCGCAGACTCACCCAACTGTTCTGCCAGCAGCCTGCCGCTGTCCACTGAGACAACTCTCTCCTCTTCCATATCACACTTATTTCCAGCCAGAACCACTTGTGCATTATCCCACGAGTACGTCTTTATCTGGGTTGACCTGCACGTAATCAGAAACAATTTATTTAAAGCATCACAGTCAAATAAATGCTAATGTTGCGCTTTATAATAACTTGTCAGGATTGATTTTGTGACACTTGTTATTGGACATTTATCCCGAGAGATGGCAGAATGAAGGACATGATGTAAAGATCGTTCGCCATTTGGACCGGTCATAAACAGCGATTACATCACTTTGCGTTTGGCATCTTGTAATATTTGAGTCATTGATAGCAGCAGTGGGAAAATGGGTCAGCTGCTGGTCTGTGCTGAAAACATGTAATCATTATTACTCAGATGTAGGTTATCACTTGGTATTTTCTAGCTATTTGTCATTGTTATTTGTCATACTTTTCATTTACTGTAGATTTATATTTCAGCTGTTTTTTATTTGCTTTTGCATGGTGAACATATAAACCAAGGCACATGAGCATGCAGCATGCACGGAGATACACAGAACAGTAAAATAAGTGTACTAATACTGATTAGGGCTGTCAATCGATTAAAATATTTAATCGACTGACAGATGGGCCATAGTTTATCACAATTAATCGAAAATTAATCAATATGTATATATCAATATTAATTAATTAGTATGCATTTATTATTAGAAATCAATTAACAACACAGAACAATGAAAAACATTGTTCAGAAACCCTCACAGGTACTGTATTTAGCATAAAATATATGCTCAAATCACAATATGGCAAACTAATGCCCTACAGGGAACAACATGTTTACATGTGCCAAATTTCTCCAATCCGATATGAAACTTGGTTGATCAGAAATTCCAAATCCACTGTTTACATGGACTCTAAATAAAATGATCTGATCATGACATGCGTGCACATGCAGCGTTTAATCAGAATAAATCCTTTGGGTGTGCGCAGAGTTGTCTAATTTTCCAGAAATAGTAGAAGAAGAAGAAGCTTCTGCTTTTGTTGTAAACAAACGCCACGTTGTCTGTCACACGTCACGCTGACGTAGCACACATGCCCTGTGGAGAAAATTTTACCCAACCAGGAAGATATGATCCGAATGGGTGTGTACATGGACGCCGATCGGAAAACAACGATCGGCATAAACCACCTCTCTCATTCGGAATGAAATTTCTTTCTGAATGGGTCATATCGGATCAGAATTTTTTGATTGATGTGTTTACATGAAGCATTTTTAATCTGATTGGGCCTTTATTCCGATTATTTGTGTCCATGTAAACATAGCTAGTGTGTCAGTATGGTGTCTTGACTAAGACTAAGACAAACTGCATGTGATTATCATAAAATGGGCATGTCTGTAAAGGGGAGACTCATGGGTACCCAGAGAACCTATTTTTATTCACATATCTTGAGGTCAGAGGTCAAGGTACCCCCTTGAAAAATATCATGCCAGTTTTTCCTCCCCAAACTTTAGTGTAAGTTTGGATCATTATTGTGTGTTGTTTTGTTAATGCATTAAAGAAATTAGTGCCGACAACGAATTTGCTTCAACACGTTATTATTTCGTTAACTTTGAGAGCCCTAACACTGATATTAAAATCAATGACATCAGCATCAACAACACAGAAAAATTAGGGAACAAACGAAACAATAAAGTATAAAATAAAAGTAGACTAAGGTATATTTAATAAACAATAACAATAAAAATACTAGAGTTTTTCTTTAGATTTGTTCTTTGGTTCCTGCTAACTTCTGATTCATAAAATATTACCTGTAAATGCTACAAACAGCCTGCTAGATATTGTTATTAATTATGATATGATTAAATAATGGCTAAATACTCTATACAGAAGATACACACATTTTGATCATTATTTGAGCTCTGTCTTTCGCCTTTAAGCCAGGAAACTGAATTGCATCCCAGACAGGACAACAAGATACTAAGTGAGGCACTGCGTGTACCATATACACTGTATGCATGTATATATTACTGTATGAGCAATGTAAAATGCTCCTGTCTGCGTATTAACAATGACACTCACATTTACAGGAAATTTACTGTGAATCTGAAAGGTGCTTGTACCGTTCTAACCTTCCAACACATTTTTGAGAAGGCATTTATCTCCTGTGGTGTTGCAGTCTGACTGAAAGTAGGACAGCGAACACACCACAGGCTGAAAACAGTAGAGAAAGAGCCAGTAAGAAAGAGAGGAAGAAACAACGAGTCAGAGAGAGAGAGAGAGAGCAGCATGATGTTGGCACTCCTCCTCTCTCTCTGTCCAGTTCTGACTTGTTATAGCGGTTCAGATGTGGGTCACTTTGAAGCCAACTGCTGATAATGTTCACTGACAGAAGAACATTTGTGTTTGTATCGAGTCTAACGCAGCCACATATGCAGGCTATGAAAGGTCTGTATTTACCAGCTAGCCTCTGGAGAGCAGAGGACGATAAATGCTTGGAGATGGCTGCTGTATTAAAATCATTTGCATGAATTCTTTAAAGTCCTACATCGGATGTCAGCCTTACAATATTTTGTCTCTGTCACAGGCAGGAAATGAGCACGTCACCAGCTTAAGTCAGCCACAGTCAGGGAAGGAGCTGTTGTCATGGCAACCTCTTTTTTTTTCCCTACAACCTTGTCACAAGGAACAAGGGAAAGAGAAAGTGGAATTAACGCCTGTGGCAAAGGCAAAAAAAAAAAGAGGAATACTGTGGTTATATGAAGGATAGATGAGAGAGCCTCTTTCCTTGTATCTAGCTGGTGTCTGTATACACGTGTACACTTACAGGTAACTCGCTGCCAATGGCACACTTGGCTCCGTTAATTAAGATACTCATCACAGACAGTGCTCAGACTGCAGTACTCCATCAAAGTGTCAGACAGGCCGTAAAAGAATAATAGGTGTGTCTGGCTCCAACCTCTCTTAATGACTGGAAATCTATTTCAATACAGTCAGGCTGAGAACGTGGAGCGTTTTAACACAAGACATGCTAATAATAGTGCAGCATCCCGGTTAGAAGAAGAAGAAGAAGAAGATTACTTTTATTAGTCCCAAGGGGGAAAAAAAATTTACACTTTTAAAATCATAAATGGTACATGCAGACCAGAAAAAAAAAAAATATTAATGGAGAGAGGAGGGGGGGGGGGGAACGGGGGGGGGGGGGGTGGGGTTGGGGGCGGGGGAGGAGAAAACCCCCCCCACCTTTTTTTTTGGGGGAAGGGCCCCCCCCTCCCCAAAAAACTTATAAATAAATTAATATTTTTTATTTTTTTTTTTTTTTTTTTTTTTTTTTTTTTTTTAAAAAAAAAAAAATTTAAACATTACATCCAAAATTAAATATGTGCTTGTTTTAAATGCAGCTGCGTTAACCATGACAACTGCTTCCTAAAGCAGCTGTCAAGTGCTGCTAGCAAAGTGATGAGGAACAAGTAGACACTGGCCTTAATACTGATTGTCATAGTTCCTCAACTGGTGCAAGACACGTGGCATGAAGGTCAAGTGTCAAATGCATAAAAATATCATCTACAATGGCGCTTTAAAGTTTACCAGGCATGAGTACATGAGCTTAAAAATATTTAAATATATATTATATTATACATTTGCACCACTGGCACTATGACCAGTGTTGTGCCAGGGAATTCACAGAGGTTTCCTGTGCATCAGCACAATCAGTCCCAGCCAAAGGAAAGTAATTGACCCGGCATTTGGTTTTCATGGGCTAAATGCCCAGCAATCAGCCATTTTTTTAAAGCAACAACACTTATGCTGAATAGTTCGAAATTACGTAGGTTTATATGTGAAAAAACTATGTACTGTAGGCCTATATTTTAATGATGACAAGTTGTTCAGTCAACATGAATTTATTGTGACCTGATAATGCAGCTTATTATTTATAAGAATGGCAAAGTGTGCTAAAGCCATACAGTTTCACTCCATTGTTAAACCTTACAGTTCATACACAAACAGTTTGAGGCCTAAGTTAGTTATTAGTGTAAGTCACTAACTCTGTCACAATGTCGCTGCTTTAGCGGCAGCACTGTCACTGACAGTTGCATGATCAGCACAGTACTACATATCGGGCAAGCAGGACTACGACAGTGTGCAGATCAAGGGACATCTTATTCTACTCTCTCACATATCTATTATATATTTGCACTGAAAATGTTTAACTACCTAAAAGCTGCAAGACAATTCAGGAAAATAATAATAATAAATAATATGTTTGTGGCCTACATACTTACACTTACCACGAGAAAGTTGGTTTTATACCAGTTTTTCTATCGCATCTTTGCTTGTGATTTGTGGGCTTTTAAATGAATAGAGCAATGTTAACGTGTTGCACACTTAGCTGATAATCTAGCTGTGTCCTGACTCATTGTTGACATATTGTCATATTGATGAGTTTAATATTCTGTTTGCTGATAGCACTCCGGCTGACAGCCGTATTATGAAGGGAGGGAAGGACTCAGGGCCTAAAGTAATATTAAAGGTGCGTAATACGAAATTCAGTATTTCTATTGCCTCCACATAGCTCTCACACAGCGACGGCTAAGCCAGTGGCTTGCAGATAACGATGCTAACAGCGCTAACAGTGCAAACAATGGCCACGGTACTGTCAGAGCTAACGGTTAGCTAACAGGTAGCTCTGTCAGCACTGTTGCTGTTGTTTGCACTGCTGACAGAGCTAACAGTTTTAACCTGGGGGGGGGACTAGAAGACGGGAGCTATGCTTCCATGCTGGCGCCTTTGAGAGCAGTGCAAAGCGACGGCTGTGAGCTAGCCAGTAGGGCACGCTCACATGCACAAACATGCACTAAAAGACACACACGGCCGAGAGCGACTTAATTCTCTGCTCAGGTAGACGTTACTCATATACTGTATATATCATATATACATATATCTTTACATAGTAAATAGTTGTTTGCTGCTATGTTAATGCTCTGGATATTGTATAGAACCATGTCTATATCAAGTCTGTGTGAGTCATATCGTTGTTTCCTTGAAGCTGAAACATCAACATGAGAATATTACTATGATGATTCAGAAAATGCTCATTCTGTGCTCCAAAATCTCTTTGGGCTGGCAGACAGAGATAACCGCAGGACAGCAGGGTGTAAGTAAAATGGAAAATTACAGTTTATCACCACAACAGCTGTGGAGAGTCGGGGTGTAAGGAGGAACATCAGCAAAGTGTAAATCAAAACGCACATTTATCTGTGATTGGCAGTGCTGAGATTCCTCTGTGTTTCACCAAAGCTTCCTACTGTAGCTGTTGTGCTGCACTGTTTGTGCTGATGACAACATACTTGTTTCTAGAGCAAGAATCCTAACCCAGAAACCTGGTTTCTGCAGCCAATCGGACGTCGCCTTCCAAGTCCTGTTTTAGACATGAATGCATCATCATAAATCACTGACATTTGGGCTTGGCTCAGAATTGCTCCTCAGCCTGCAGACACTCGTGTGACTCATGAATGGACGAGAGCCACGACCTTGACAAGTTTCCCTAGATCTCCGAGCCTGACAAAGACGTACACATGCACACTACATAACAGCACTGCCACATATCAGAGAGAAATGTGCTGTAGCTGTTAGGAGATAGGGATGGTAAACTGTTTGTTAAACTGCAGATTCATCTTGTAGAAAGGAAAAACCATGTACAATATTGAGTGTGTAGGATATCACATGATGGCACTCTAGTGATAAACAGGACGCCCTTTTACTGTGTTGATCTGATGCTCATAACAATACAATATTTATTTACCCAGAATCCCCATTAAGTACTATCACTACTCTTCCTGGGGTCTGTACAAAAAAACTAAATCACAATGTAAAAGCAAATAAAAAAATCCAAAGAAAAAAGAAAAATACATTTTAACCAAAAAAAAAAATTAATTAGGGCTGTCAAAGTTAACACGGTAGTAACACATTTGCTTTAATTTCACTAATTTCTGTAATGCATTAACACAAACGAGGTTGTAGTGGCCTCAGTTTTAAAGTCAAAATGAAGACACTGAATCATATGAAACTAGAAAACCTAAGGAATCCATTGGCACCAAACGTCATACTAACTTGTCACCAAGGAAGTAGTGATGGGAATTCCGGCTCTTTTTAGAGAACCGGCTCTTTCGGCCCGGCTCACTAAAAAGAGCCGGTTCTTTCGGCTCCCAAACGGCTCCCAAACGGCTCTTCAGGTTATTTTGTTGCTTTAATTAATTTATTATCTACAACAATATAAAATTATGCTCAAAATGAATGACTAATGTAATTGTTATGTTAGCTGCATTGTCGGTAACAGCATTCCACTCTTTGGCCACTTTGAGCAGCTCTTCTGCTCAGTTCTCAGAAGTGTGTTTGTCGCTGACCTCAAACCATCCAGAAGACAGAACACAATTTTATCATTTTCAATAAAGTGACACCTAACTGACAAGAAGGATGCTGCTGTGGATTTTCTAACCCTCTCTTGCAGTGGATGCACGTTCTCTGTCATATAGGCCTGGGATGATTTTTGTTTTCCTGCTTGGGATTGCAGACATAGGATTCAGTGCATTATAAACTTCCTGAATCCTTTATCATCCACAATTGAAAATGGATGGAAATCAAGTGCAATCATTTTTGCCAGTTCTTCATCAACTGAGTTATGTCTTGCTGGGGTCACAAACTTCTGCACAAACTGTGTCATAGAGCTCTGGGTTGGTTTAGGTGGTTGTGGTGGTGAACAGCATGATGCTGTAGATACTACTACTACTACTACTACTAGTACTACTGCAGCAGCAGCAGCAGCAACAGTTGCAGTAGACACACTGGCACCTTCATTAATATCACACTCAACTGACTGTTTTATCTTCCCATTGCTCTGATTGGTGGACTGTTCTCAGGTTGTTTACCTGTGCAGGTTGTTTGTGGCTCTATATGATATTCCTGCAGACTCTACACTCTGCCTTTGTATTGGCAATAAAATTGAAATGGTCCTGGAGTCACTCATTTTCTTTACTATACCTTCCTAATGTGTCCATGTTGTCTCTTCTTGTTGTCCCCGTCTCTCTCTCTCTCTCTCTCCCTCCCTCTCTCCTTCTCTCTCTCTCTCTCTCTCTCTCTGTTCGTGCGCTACTTCTGCTGCTAGTGTAACTCTCGCCCCTCCCGCCTGCTCAGCGCAAACACAAGGCTCAAACACATATCGACCAATTACGTGCGGCGCGAGGAAAAAAAAGTGAGAGAGAGAGAAAAAAAAAAACACGGCTCCCACTGAGGAGCCGGCTCCCGTCGTTCACTTCAAAGAGCCGACTCTAAGATCCGTTTCGTTCGCGACCGACCCATCACTACAAGGAAGTTAAATAACACTCCAAACTTTCTCTAAATTTTGGGAAAAACCGGCATGCTCATTTTCAGAGGGGTCCCTTGACCTCTGACCTCAAGATATGTGAATGAAAATGGGTTCTCTGGGTACCCACGAGTCTCCCCTTTACAGACATGCCCACTTTATGATAATCACATGTAGTTTGGGGCAAGTCATAGTCAAGTCAGCACACTGACAGTTGTTGGGCTGCAGTTTGCTATGTTATGATTCAAGAATATTTATTATCCTAAATGCAGTACCTGTGAGGCTTTCTGGACAATATCTATCATTGTTTTGTGTTATTAATTGATTTCTAGTAATAAATATACTGTATACAGTACATTTGCATAAAGCAGCATATTTATCCTCTCCCTTGTTCATAAGAGTATTAAATATTTAGGTACATTTTGAACAGATAGAAGTCTGATTTTAATTTGTGATTAATTGTGATTAACTATGCACAATCATGCGATTAATCACAATTAAATATTTTAATTGTTTGACAGCCCTAAAATATAGAAATCAATAACAATGAAACTACAAAGGACAATAACAATAACATAACCACAAGTCAAAAAGCAAATGAAAAAGCAAGCAAACTACAAAAAACAATACATCAACATCAACAAACCCAATGACAATAATAACAAATGACAAGTCAAAAAATTAACAAAAAACAAAAGAAAAACAAAGTACAAAAAATACTAAACAATTAAAATACTAGTGACAAGTAACCACACCTTAAAAACATTCAATACACCTCAAAAACAGAAGCACCATTACAAAAAAAAAAAAATCCTCACTAATGGTCAGATATTTTGTATCAAAGTCTTTGGATCGGGGCTGGTGTCCTGTGCCAGACAGTTTTACTAATATAATATTTTACTAATATAACCATGAGAGATGACACCTACGTACAAAAATGGTCAAAATCAACCAACACTGACTCACCAGTCCTGCACAGCGCCGAAGGACTCCTCGTTGGTGATGTCGTACATTAGGATGAAGCCCATGGCCCCGCGGTAGTAGGCAGTGGTGATGGTCCTGTAACGCTCCTGGCCTGCTGTGTCCTACACACAGACAACATGATTTAGCACCGATGTTAGCCAGATGACTGATATTAACAGTGTCAGGCTCAGCAACATTAACATGACCCTACAGTACAGTATTCAAGCTCATAATGGCAAATGAGACACCTTGTACATTATTAATCTGCAGCTATTTATACAGACTGAGAGATTCTTCTGAGCACAGTTTAGGATCTATATTTCTACATTTACTTGCCGCTACATTTGCTGTGTTCGCGGTGTGGAAATATTCATTATGCTAATTGCCACAATGGCTTTGCATTGATAAGATGCCGAAAACAGCAATTCAGTTTTGGCTGATGTGATTGATTCTTTCCTCTCCTTGATAAATTGTTAAACACTCGGCGGCGCAGTATTCACAGCATGCATTTCTTAGAAAAGGGGCTAAAAATAGAGATAAAATGATTTCAGCATTGGGAAACTGCTTGCTGTTTGTGATAAGGCTGAACAAATCGCTCAAAGGCAAAGCAAGCGAGTGATTACACAGCATTCGAGGAGTAGCACGTTGTACACGCAGATTGCCCTGGAAACAAGCGGCCGCTGCAGCCTTTGCTACGAGGTGTCAATGAAAATGCTAATGGATCCCAACGCAGACAGATGAAGCTCTTAAATAGTGACTGTCTCCATGATGAAGGAAGAGAAATGAGAACTCAGGAATATTTGTTGTCTTATGATACGTTACATAATAACGAATCCCGATGATGTCCCTCCTGTTTCTACTGTATGTTTACTGCTCTGTTGTTCCGCCTACGACAAATGTGTTTTGCAGACTTCTGTGAATCATGATGGAGCACTTCTGGCTGCTCCACTTGGCTCTGGTTAAGCAGAAGCTCGACAGGCAGCACTGTATTTGCCAGAGTGGCTTTGCTTTCTGTCAGTCTGCACATGGCTGCAACAGTGTGCCTGTTATAGCCAGAGGACAGCTCTGACCTTCACTCCACAGAGACAGCTCACAGCGCACACACACCACGGCTAGGACCTTTTGTCAGTTTACAATAACACCAAAGATGCATGTGAATATCAGCAGCTAGTGCATGCTGTATAAATAGTTTGTGTAGTGAGCGGCATAAAAGAGCGAATACGATTTCTTTTTGCTGTTTCTGTGGCTGTACCAAGGTATAATACAGTATGTGCAAGTCATCTGAATGTTGTTTTCACCTCTTTTCTCTCAGGCTGAGACTTTTCATTATCCTATTGATTCTTGTCCTAGTACTTGACAATGACCTTTGCTTTTCCAGGCTATTTCAGTGAGACGATTCTCTGTTGAAACGCCAGAACAAGACAAGATAAAAAAAAAAAAAAAAAAATGCTGAGTCCCATGAATTGGAGCTCCTTCGCCTGTAGTCTGCAGCTCGCCAGAAATCAATCCAAGAAGCTGACTGCCTCAAGTGGAGAGAGGCAAGCGAGCGGAGGCCGACACACGCCTGAACTCCTCCTCATTCAGTAAAGTGAGTGTCTGTTTTTCATGAGGTTCATCTTGGCAACGCTCGGGCAATGCGCTTCATTCACTTCAGCCTAATACGACAACAGGGATGACTGATGCATTTTGACGCTTTTATCTCTCAGCAGATTAATGGTGCGACGGCCACAACGACGGCTATCACCTTAAACGGCTACTTACCGTAAGTCTCAGCTCAGCTTGAGCGCAATTTAAAGACAGACCAGTTAATTGGATGCAGCCTTTTTTTCTCTGAATATGCTTGTCTTTGCTAATGATGAAAACACATTATCCTGATAAGCCAGTCATCTGAATGTTCAAATCTAGTTTTCGCATCCTGCCAGAGAGCTTCTTCTTTGTCTCTCTGTGTGATTAGCAAATACCAAATGTCAGGGGATGGCTAATTGCTGCAAAAGACAACTGTTGACAAGAGAGAGCAGAAGCTCTGAAGGAGAGTTGCCATTTGATGAAGCTCACAAAAGAAAGAAAAAGTCGGGAGAAAGAGAGGAACTCTCACATATCTATCCTCTCAGAGGTATTACAAGACAATCTGCTTCAACAGCTCAGATGAACTCCTAATTAAACGGCCTCAGACATTCTTCAGTTTCCCACACATTCAGAGGAAGGTGTTGCTTCTGTGTTCCTCTCCGCTGTGCGCCAAACTAACACTTACTGGTCTCCTGTCAGTAATGTTGAGACTTCCATCTGTCTCCATGCTTACATGGTGGAGTGTTAAAGCAAGAAAACACAATACAGCCTCTCCTGAAGCTTTCCTCACTTAATTTAACATCTAGCTGATGTGTCGCGTGTTTAAAGGTCCAATGTGTAACATTTCAGGGGCTCTATTAGCAGAAATGGAGTATAATATTCATGACTACGTTTTCATTCATTTCTTATCACCTGAGACTCAGAATGGTTTTCATTAGCCTGGAATGAGCCCTTTATATGTAGGAGCTGGTCCTCTTCATGGAGTCCGCCATTTGCTCTGCCATGTTTCTACAGTAGCCCAGAACGGACAAACCAAACAGTGGCTCTGGAGAGAGCCTTCATGATTTTATGCTCCTGAAGTGTTATTAGGGTAACGATGGCCTCTGAGCAAGGTGAACGGCGTTAACCAGGTTTGCGCTTGGCGGCTCACATTACCGCAGCCTTGGAGAGTGAGGAATGATCGGAGGGATTCTCAGTTGATTGCAATATGCAACCACACCACTAGATGCCGTTAAATCCTACACACTGTACCTCTAAGACTAAGAATTAAAAAATGAAATTTATTCTTTTTGTTGTGAATTGAGACACTGAAGTCCAAACGCTAATAAAACGGCAAAGTTACGAAAGTGAAAATATCACTGTATGAGTGAAGCAGTCCTTTTTGTGCAAATTGATCTTTTAAAAGATGGCTTGCAATGACATTTATTATTGTTTATACACCTATCAATACCTAGAAAGCTGAAATGGTGAAAGAAATAGGATTAACTTCAAATACTCTGTTTATTCTTTGATATAATATTCTTTAATATACTTTGAGTGAATGCAAATAACAAGAGATGAAAGGGCATGTGAGTCCAAGCATAACAAGCAAGCATGATCTGTCCTGACTAAAACTGAATTAATGAATAGGTGATCGGGGGGGGGGGGGGGGGGGGGGGCGGGGTGTGTGTGTGTGTGTGCAGGACTGTTTTTGTACGGTCAAGCATACAGCCATCAAATCCCAACCTGTCACGGGCCTTGAAACATATTGATCTGCAGAGAAAGATATGGGCAGGGGTCAGGGGAGAGAATGACATCCTTTTACAGACAGGAGTCACTCAGCGTGAACACAAAGCCGGAAAGAAACGAGGGGGCAGGGCATCTCTGAAGAGCCCCTGCCCCCCTAGAGCTGAGGTACAGTAGTCCTCCAGGAGACCTTGCAGGACAACATACAGCAGATTTCTTCCACACTGTGTTCCTGATTTAACTGATTTAATTGGAAATGTGTGCATTGTTGGCGTGACAGAGGAAAGGGTCATGCAGAGGAAAGCAGGTTCTTCAAGTGTTAACAGCTAATAAGTAAGCAATCATCTTGTGTTGATGAGCAGCATAAGCAAAAATAGCATATCTTTGATTGCTGAATTCCACTTGTTTCATCTGATTTGGTCAGAAATCAAACATTTTGTGTCTCGTCACTAAATGTTTAATGCCTGGATGGTGTTAATGTTTCATACCCAGATCTGCAGTTTGATCCTCTTGTCATTCTTGTACACCGTCTTCACTTTGAAGTCGATGCCCACCGTGCTGACGAAGGCCGAGGTGAAGGCGTCGTCTGCGTAGCGGAACAGGAAGGACGTCTTGCCCACGCTGCTGTTGCCGATGATCAGCAGCTTGAACATGTAGTCAAAGTTTTGGTCCCCTCCCTCTCCCTTCCCTTTCACATCCTGAGTGGCAGCCATCTGCAAAAACAAAAGAGACGCTGAAAAGAATACATTAGGAGCTTCACCTTGAAGCTTTTTAGAGCTGTGACGCACAGAAGGAACTGATTATTACTGTTTTTCAGTCGACTCTAGATGTTAAGTCCAGCATGAGCTGGCTGTACAGGCCACAGATCAGAGGTGACAGAAGGCTGTGTCAGGCAAACCAGCAGGACCAGCGCAGCAAGCTGTTGTATTGATGAGTATTAGATAACCAGGGATTTAAAAAGCTGACTTTGCCTTGTCTAAAGCCACCCTTTGATGAAACTAAACCATTAATTACCATTAAAGAGCTCAAAAATACAATTAAGATGCAGTTCATTTTAGTTTAAATTTGACTCCTAACAGTTGAGTGATGTTTTGATTTTACATTTCCTACTAGAAATACAATCAAATTTCACCAGCCATTACATATTAACCCCTTATAGCCAATAGACATGTATATTTCACCATCTGCACCTAGCATTTCCGTGCAAACTGTCAGCCATCAGCGACCTAAGAAGACACGAGTACTACGAGCAGGATGTCAGGAGCACAGTCATCTTTGCTCCAAGGTGAATGTTTTGACTAAGCCACTGCGCTTCTATGCCAAACAATATGGTCAGCCGAGCTCTCCTTGTAGCCACTAATAAAAGATGCCGGACCTCGGTCCTGCACCGGATTTCTGCTCGCTTCCGTGTAGAAATAAGAAAAAAAAAAAAAAAAAAAAAAACGCCGAGGCTGTATATTTGCAAGGACACTGCTTTCAAAATACCAGTGCAATGCTGCACGATAAAACCAGCGATCTGAGAGGGAATATTTGAGATGCATGCCAGCTAATGCTAATCGAGCAAATCTGGGCAGGAGGTCATTTTATGTACAATGCAATTCTTCCACATAACTATTAATAAATGCAACTGCCAAAACGCGTCGAGGACATAGTGTGAACCAACCTGATTTGAAGGCCTCGGATCTATCTGTGTCTGCCCGTTTTGCAGAATACGGTGTTTTTGTATTAGTGTCTAATGCAGGCGTTGATGCTCTTCTCTCTCTCTCTCTCTCTCTCTCTCTCTCTCTCTCTCTCTCTCTCTCTCTCTATCTGTGTGTGTGTGTGTGTGTAGCGCCGACCAGTTTCAGCACCTGGGAGCTGTCCCCTCCGCTTCGGTTACAGTGGCACGCGCCCCTGAGCTGAGCTGCTCGCGTGAGATGAGCACGAGCAGAAAGGAAAGTGCGTGTCATGCGTGTCTCTGACGTCACCGACAGCGCCAAGAGGGTGGGGGTTGTAGTTTTTCGCGCGGTGTCGGCGCAAAAAAGGCGGCGGACGGCCGCAGGAGCAGACATTGGACTACATTGCCCGGCATGCAGTGCGTCACAGCTGTCAGCAGCTGATTTACGGTGGAAACGCAGGGGAACGCTTTGTAGTTCGTTCCTTATTGAGCATCAGACATCGCATACAGACGCTCCCATCACGCATGAGAAAAACTACAATAAAAGTGGAAACCTAGTCAGCCTCCCACACGGTGTAGGTCCATCTGTATGACGCGTTCAATGATGCTCTCTGTCCATGGCTTTATTATAAAATCTGCATCTTACCTTCCCGTACAAGTCCATTTTGCGTCTGTTTTATTCCCTCCAGTAGCCAGCCCTATAATAAACTCCCAGCTGGGCAGTATATTTTGTTTTCAGGAAGCTAATATAATGGCCTCTGGTTTTGCGTCACTCTGGTCGGTCTCGTTGCTGCCGTCCCCCCGCCCATGCAGCCAGCTCCGCTTCAGAGAACAAGCGGCTGAGCAAATAAGAGCTGATGAATATTCTTATTGTGGGCCTTTCAATGGGAGCAACTGAGGCGGAAGTGGGAGAAAATGGGCATCTTTGCAATTGTGATCACACCAGCTCTCTTTTAGGCTCATTGCAACACCTGCGCACTTAATTTGCAGCGACCTTGAGGCCACTTTCCTTAAATGGCAAATAGCAATCGTGTGTTGTGAATGATTAATGTAAGATGATAAACTTAAAGTGGGGGGTAGGCAGTATATTTTTTCATTATTGGGCAAAAATTTCATAATAACCTTTCAGCATATTATAAATCAAGTGTTCTGAGAGAAAACTAGACTTCTGCACCTCTTCATGGCTCTGTTTTCTGGCTTTAAAAAATCTAGGTGGGTGATGTGAGATTTTGTCCAATCACAGGTCATTTTAGAGAGAGTGATCCTATTGGCTGTTCATGCAACAACAAACTAGGGAGTGCTGATCAAATATGAATCAATATCTGTCACTTTAATGCCTATTTCTCACCTCAAATGTGTTCAGAAACATCTTATAGAGTACTGCTTAGGTGTCAAAGTTTGCTCCGGCTGGTGGGTGGTGCTTGGTATTTCCTCAGCAGATCTCAACATGGCTGCTGGGTCACAAACTTTATAATTTTACAGCTAAACAGTAACTACAACATGAATCTGAAAACATTTTAGGCAATAAATGGGTGTTACAGTAACAGAATATTGATTCATATTTGATCAGTGCTGCCTGGTTTCACTGTTTGATTGGAGTTTGCAAGTGATTTACAGCTGGCAGGCTCCAGATCAGCTCTAACTGGTTGTTTTCCTCCAGTCTGTGAAATCTTGCAGATGCCCTCAGGAGCACTGGAGGACACACAGATACCTGTTTTTGTTTTTTGTTTTTCAGATTACCTGTTTCATACACTGCTGTCAGGACATAGTGACCATTTTGTAAAAATAACTTTTTAAATCATATTTGCTCCATTTCGACCCACTGCCGCTTTAATCAAATCACTTGAAAACGCTCCATTTTTTCAATTCACGTGCATTTTTTCATCGCTTCCATTTTTATCAATAAATTCTTATTACCTCCACCCCTGCTATAACTGTACCACTGTCACAAAGAGGTGAGGACCAGTTTTTGCGCTGTGAGCATCTGTAGTCTTTAAATATCTGTCTCTGATTACTCAACTCGCACCTGCAGCTACACTGCTTATAATAGTCCACCGCTAAGACGCACCAGTCAGACACAACAGACATTACATAAGCGTGGACTCCATCTCCAGTCCAGATCCCGGTGGCGCTAGCTGACAGGAGTCTTGTATGTATCGGCCAGTGCGCAGACATTTGATAGGCTGTTTATAAAGTTACAGGGCGGGATGTGGTCCTGACTGGAGGATCTGTGTGCGGGCTGCTCAGTGCGCAGCAGCAGCAGTAGGGGCGGGTCAGGTAGGCTGCACAAACATGTCTGCTTCCACACATTTGTGTTATAACTTCACGAATGTGCCCAAGCTGCCCGCTACATGCGTGTGTATATCTGGCTCGTAAGTCCGTCAAATCCATTCGTTCGTTTACTGCTGAATGTTTTTCACCGATTTCCTCAAAAATCAGAAATCGTAAATATTTGCTGGCGTATTTGAAAGCAGCTTCGCGGTGGTGGATCTCCTCGTCTCCTCTGTGATTTTTTAATAAACAGAACTGTCGTTTCACAGTGTTTCAGTACATGATCTAAGTGAGGTAAACAAAACTTTTCTAGAAGGTTTCCATATGAGAAAAGGCCACTGTGGCACCATCTGCTGTTGGAAAAGGTGCGCTGGTGATATTTCTGTCCTGGCAGCTCTCACATAGGACACGATAGGCCGCCCTGTGGTAATGATTAACAAAGCAATATTGGCAGAAATTCAATTTACTGTTACTCTATAAGCCTGCTGACCTTTTGATACCGAGGTGAGCAGTATCTGTTTACAAACGGAGATTGTGTGGTTATT
Source organism: Pterois miles (assembly GCA_947000775.1). NCBI lineage: Eukaryota > Metazoa > Chordata > Actinopteri > Perciformes > Scorpaenidae > Pterois > Pterois miles. The sequence goes on from CAMQGK010000334.1 coordinate 507,703, forward strand.
TTTATCCTGAGCAACCATACGCTCTTTATGTCACCGCTCTCTGAATGAAATTCAGCAGCTGGAGATGACAACTGTTTTTACAGAATGAATTATATTATAAAATGACTAGAGATTATATTGTTTAAACCAGGGTCGACTCTGGCTCTACTGGTACCAAAGATGAACCCCCAACCCTTACCCGAGCCCAGACATCAGATGGCTTTAAGACAAAAATTAAGATTTTTATTTTCATAAATAACTCTATTTATTATAATATAAATAAACAGTTGGTCCGTGATGTTAGCTTAAATGTGTTCAGTCAGTTTCAGTTTCCACTGAGCAAATAAGCCGGGCAGATGAAAAACTGTGAGAAAGAGAGTTACAGGAGTGAAAGGTGTATTTCTTTCTTTACTTAATTGTTCATTTGTTAACTCAGTGCAGAAAATGAGGAAGGGCACCTAACAGCATTTTTAAAAATTATTTACTTATTTATTCATTCATTCATTCGCTCATTTATTTATTTAGAATAGGGCACCCTAGGCGACCGCCTATTTTGTCTATACCTTAAGCCGGCTCAGGTTTAAACTGTTTTTGCAGACTGGATATACCTTAATGTATACTCTAATTATATATTTTTCATAAAAGCATAGACATTTATGAAAGATATTCTTCAAACCTAGATGGTGACTGATTTCATTACAAAAGTGTCCAAAGTGACCAAAAATATTACAGTTCATCTGGGAACACTTTAGAGATCGACCGATAATTTGGTTTAGGCCGATACTGGTATCTGTGTGTATGTTGATCAACAACTAACAAGAGTTTGCAGTACAGAAATGGTTTGAGGTCATTCGGAAACAGAGAGAGCTCTGACTAGTTTGTCCACTGACTGTAAAATGTCTAATAATCATGAATGAATTGCTATTTGTCCATTATTGTGTTCATGTGTTTCATCTCTAACTAATCATTTACTGAGTGTTTATTTTTGGCTGTGTCATTTTCAGTTGAAGTACAGTAGAAGCTGCAGTAGTGTTTGCTAGGAGCAGGTAACAATACATTTTTCTCACCAATCAAAGAAATATGTTGATTTAAGAGTATTTATTTCTTATTTATTATAATTGTCACTAACAACACGCGCTAACAATTGTACAAATCTCATCTGTGCTGGTCATCATTTTACCGTCACGATTTTTCGACTGTAGGTCTCTATCCTGCTAACTGGTTCCCAATCTGAATCCCGCCTACTAAGCTCTGATTGGTTGACTGTTTCTCCCAACCCAATGAGCACAACACAACTATCACAAAAATAAAACAAATGCAAATGATCACTATTAAAAATGTTTATCTTATGCCTTTCTGTTAAAAAAGAAGAATATCTGATGATATGTCGTCATCTGATCATATTGGTCTTGACCTCGATAATCCAGTATCAGTCGGCAGGGCTGCAACTAATGATTATTTTCATTGTCTGTTAATCTGATGATTATTTTCTTGATTAATACTTTAGTTGTTTGGTCTATAAAATGTCAGGAAATGGTGAAAAATGCGGCTCAGTGTCTCCCAAAGCCCGAGATGACGTCCTCAAATGTCTTGTATGGTCCACAACTCAAAGATATTCATGTCACAGAGGAGTAAAGAAACCAGAAAATATTCACATTTAAGAATCTAGAACCAGAGTTTTGACATTTTTTCTTAAAAGATTAGGCAAACTAAGTAACCAATTATCAAAATAGCTGGTGATTAATGTAATAGTTGACAAATAATCAATGAATTTACAGCTCTAAGTTAATTTCCTTACAGGAAGCCATTTCTAGGCTGCAGCAATCTCTCCTCTCATTTACTGTGTAACTATACTGGTGACAGTTTGCAATGGAGGACTCCATTGAGGTGATTCTGCAGGACTATGGCCAGGTCCGTCCCACCAGCAGACCCCATCCCGTCCTCTCAGCCTGCCTCGGCGCTCTGCTCGCAGGCCTGTATGGAGTATGGAGCCTGTTTGCTCTGCCTGGATTTCGCAAAATCCCGTTGAACCTCAAGGTGCTTGAGATTCCCCTTCTCTGCTTTCACCTGGCTGCTTTTGCTTTCTTCCCACCAAATGCTACATGTCTGTGTGAAAACCAAGACAGGGCATAACATGCACAGTAACAATAATTTGCTTATTTTGGAGCATAGTGCTCCGTGCGAACAAGAAGAAAATGGTAAGTCTATAACTGTCATTATGTTTTACGGACAACTGCACCCTTTTTTTTTTTTTTTTACAGTATGTCAGTCTTAAGTGCATTTTGTGTATTGTAACATAATGGATCATGCACTGCTTTTGTTCACCGTCGGTACAAGATGAACAGGAAAACATGATGATCAGGAGCAGATTATCAGAAGTTAGGTAATGCTCAATCATTTGTTGTTGCATGGAGACTTTGTATCTGACATTTTAACGAAGAGAGAAGCAGTTTTAAAGCTAATACCTAAAAAAATATCATAAAGATATCTCTGAGCTGTGTTTTTTTTGGATTAATCATATGATGTGTTGTTTATCCTGCCAGCTATATCTCACGTAAAATGTTATACTAGGGGGAAAGTGTAATTTTACACTTTCACAGATCAAACCCAGCGTAGCTAGAGACAAGCAGATGTTTGTGAGTGGGAGATCAGATTCAAGGTTATAGACACATCACTGACAGCAGAAGTAGATGTAATAAGAAGCATGTGCAAAGATGTTTTCACATGAAAAAGAAGAAATTCATGTTGCTGTAGTGTCAGGATTATTATAACATTGTAATTCTCCCTTTCAGTAGAACTTTATAAAGACTTATCTGCAATAGGGGACTGTGAATCGCTTGCATTGACTTACGATATGTTTGTACTGTGGTCCAGGTTCCTTATCTGCCCTCCAGTAAAGGTCAGACACTGAATATCATGCAGCTGCTTGAGGGACGAACAGGTCGCTTAGCAGACCTGGGATCAGGAGATGGAAGACTGGTTAGTGAGTTGCATTTGTTTCAGAAAAAAATCCATTCTTATGTGGCCAAAACTAGACTCTGAAAGTGTGTTTCATGATTTAAAGTGTGTTGTATATACTTGCGTTGTATATTACATGATCAGATTTGTTTTTTCAGGTGTTTGCAGCCTCTTCTGCTGGTTTCCAGTGCACAGGCTTTGAGATTAACTCCATCTTAGTGGCCTACGCCAGGAGCAAGGCCAGCTGGACGGGAGTGCCCTCCAGCCAGGCAACCTTTGTTAGAAAAGACTTCTGGAAGGTAAGAAGACCTCAACATAAATGACTGCTTTCCTCAAGCCTAATCAAAGCTGGTATATGACCCTATTTGTGTCTTTCTTCTTTCACAGACTGATTTATCTACGTACAACAATGTGACAGCTTTCCTTGCTCCAGGAGTGGTGAGTTTTCCTCCTACGATTTCTTTCCCTTCCTGTAGTGTTGTTGTTTTGACGCTGTGCAAATCATACATAGCGTTTATGCTAAGTGATGGTTGGTTTACAGATGGAGGTACTGGGTGAGAAGCTGTTGGAAGAGCTTCCTGACGATGCGCTTGTCATCGCCAGTCGTTTCCCTTTCCCCAACTGGCCACAACGATCATCTGTCGGCTCCGGTCTCGACCAGACTTTTGCGTATGACATCAGCACCGTGCGCTCACACCTGAGAAAAGCACCGAAAACAGCCGGAATTAAGTCAAAATCTCTGGGTCAAATCAAGTCAATTTTATTTGTATAGCCCAAAAACATAAATTTGCCGCAGAGGGCTTTACAACCTGTACAGGATACTCTGTCCTTTACAGCGTGACCCTCTCATTGGGTAAGGACAAACTTAACCTAAAAAACCCTTTTAACAGGGAAATAGAATGGTAGAAACCCCAGGAAGAGCAGCAGAGGAGGATCCCTCTTCCAGGACCGATAGATATGCAATAGATGTGTGTGGAGAGTAACAACATGATGAAAATACAAGCCATAAGAAAAAAAAAATGATACATATAATGTCAACATATATGAAGAGATAGATCCAGGAGATCTCAAGCAGCTTCCAGGCGTCAACAAACAGATTGAGCCTGAGCAACACGACCTCCTCTCCACCAAGTATCCTACAGAGAGAACCAGATTTTTGCTTTGGTAATGTAAATGTATGTTTCTCATACCAATAAGTCCGAATATTGTTTTCTAGCACTTCTCAACAGCACTAAACACTCCAGACACGTCTCTGTTTTCTTCAACCAGAAATGAACAAAAAAAAAAAGAAGAAAAAGAAAAGACAAAGAAAACATGTTTTAGCAGCTAATCATAAACACTTTGAGGAAATAAACTGGTGCTGTCTGTCAGCTGTGAGCACTGATCAGGGGGGATCCTTTTGAGAGATGTTTTTGAACATTGCGAGGATGAGAGGGACTCTGACTAAGCAAGATGTCAGGATGAATTTGACATCACTGATCCCCGGCAGTATTTTTTCAATCTTTGCACAGCCAGAACAGACTGAGCGTCTGCCATCTTGCTGACAGTCTTGTTATAAATACCATCGTGCACCACTACCTAGAATATGGCTGTAGACCTCTTTGTAAGAGCTTTTCCACTACTGATAAACCACCTTAGTAGCATGCTACAGGAGCAATTGTGAGGCCATTGCTTGTGTAGGTTATCCATGTTGCCCTTGTGGGGTTGTAATGAGAGTCATATGTTGTGTTTACTTGTGATTTTTCAAGAAATGAATGCATGTTTCTAGCTGGAGGCCAGTCAAAGATTTATTCTGAGTCTCCCAGACAGCCGCTGAGGGTTATCACAAAGACATTATGTTGTGCACAGACTAAAATAATTATCTGTTTTTCCTGACCCTTTGGGTCTTATAGGATATGTAACTGGGTAGTGAAATAGACACTTAAGTCTGAGAGCCATGGTTATATGTGTAACCCTCTGTTTGTCTGTTAGCAGTAAGACGAGAGGTTTCAGTCAGATTTGCTGGAATTTACCAATGAACAAATGATTAGTTTTTGAACATGAACAATATCTGGCAGTGATTTTATTTGAATACATAAATATTACATATATATTTGGTAAACATACTATATGTTTCACAGACAGAAACACCGCTACGCAACGGCAATATAAGCGTTACTGTTCAAGTCTAGAAACCATGGAGGCTGACAGTTTAGTAAGCTATGAGTAAAGTGAGTAACATAATGCAGGAAATACAAAGACGTAATGACAGAGGAGAAAGATGAGGTCGCTGAGAATATCAACATTTTCCACAGACATCATACATTTACCAATAATACCAAAATATACCGAAATTACAATATACTGTACAATATTAACATATTATGCATCAAAAAATGAACTTCCATGGGCTCGACCATTTCTCACAATGCCAACAAACATGTCACAAGTCGTGAACTCAGAGCTTTCAGACACTTTTGACTTACAAGGTCGTGACTGCGACATGAAGGGGACGTCCATATGGGCCCAACTCATAAACACTGTAAACACTTTCTGGCTTAGAGAGACTAACTTATGTTTTATTAATACTTTTTGGACAGTGTGACCATAGGAATAACGTGGGAATTTTGAAAATGGTGTATGATTCCCCTTTAAATGGCTTCCAAAACCTCCACCTGAGGGTGCTAGTGCTCCAAACTGAGTTTGGTGCAATAACACAGGAGGAGGTGAGCCTGAGCAGAATACGGATCATGTTTATCTTCTGCATGCTGGATATTTTATCGACCAAATGCATCAGAATTCCAACGTCTTGAATTATAATTTGCACCAAAATGCAAAAGGGCCTTTCACCTGACCGGACACCATAAACACAATAGATAAACTACATATCATGTGTTTATTATTGCTGAGCGTTGCGGCTGGTGATGCAAATATATGGATCCTTAAAAAATATCAGCACAATCCCTTTGATTTCATATCCGTGCCATCATCAGCACCGATGTACATGCAGGGTAATCGATGCGAGGCAGACCTCATGCTCTCATTCCACACCGTGACGTCAGAGGGAGGGCGGCAGACGGCGGGGTGGGGTGGGGTGGGTGCCAGAGTATAAAGCATCACAGACTGAGCCTCCGGGTCGCATTCTGAGTGCGGGACGAAACCAGCCACCTCTAATGGAAGTACAGAGGAATATCGGGCCCCAACAGACAAACAGCAGCAGCATGTGTGAGTCCACGCAGAGGTCGAGCGAGCCTCGTAGAAAGAGAGTGGATGAGCGCAGTGCGCCCTCGGAGATGGCCCGGATCGTCACCGACCCTGCCACGGGGAAGTGCTACTGCCGGGGGAAAGTTTTGGGAAAGGTAGCGCAAAATCTGTAGTTGACCATTTATGGATCTACCACGTAACCAGAAGACGCAGCAGTGTTAACAGTGTTTTTCCTTTTTCCAGGGAGGGTTTGCTAAATGCTACGAGATGACCGACCTCTCCACCAGCAAAGTTTACGCAGCCAAAATCATCCCGCATGCACGCGTCTCCAAACCTCACCAACGGGAGAAGGTAAGCAGCGCGCGGCTCCGTCCGGCGCCTGTGCGCACAGGTGCGTCCGGACAGCAGCAGATTATCACTGAATCTGCCTTCACTTCCAATGGTGACCATTTTGTCTCTTCCTTTGCTAGATTGACAGAGAAATTGAGCTGCACCGAGCTCTGCACCACAAACACATTGTGCACTTTTATCACCATTTTGAGGACAAGGAGAACATCTACATCCTGTTGGAATACTGCAGTAGAAAAGTAAGTGATATGTCTCCAACCACTGCACTTAATTCATGGCACTGCTGGTTTCAAGTTTGGATAACAGCTGCATTGCACCTAAAGTCAATGAGGCAGCACTCAGTCTGCCACCACTACTGTAGAAAAGACCTCTCACTAATTGTGTGATATAACAGCTCCTTGCACTTTTGTGAGATTAAAGAAAATATATTATGTGAGTTTCTTCAGAGGAAAATATGTGTCTGTAGAATAATTTCACCTCCAGAAAGGGCTCTACAATCAATATCTCCTCTTTGTTTTTGTCTTTTTACAGTCATTAGCTCATATCCTGAAGGCTCGCAAGGTTCTCACTGAGCCAGAGGTGCGTTATTATCTGAGACAGATCGTGTCTGGACTGAAGTACCTGCATGAACAGGAGATCCTTCACAGAGACCTGAAACTTGGTGAGGAATCTTTATGCAGCAATGCTGAGACTCTGTGCACAATTGTAAAGATGCATTCTGTACAGGGAGGATATAAACTCGCATCTACTGCTTTCTGTAATTGATTCATCAGTGGAGTCGTGCACTATATAGCCTTTTGATCAGGGGTTGAATTTCAAGTGCTCATCATCTCATTCTCTCTCTTCCCTGCAGGTAACTTCTTTGTAAGTGAGACGATGGAGCTGAAGGTCGGGGACTTTGGTCTGGCTGCCAAGTTGGAGCCGGCGGGAAACAGGAGAAAGACGATCTGTGGGACTCCCAACTACCTGTCCCCTGAGGTGCTCAACAAGCAGGGCCACGGCTGTGAATCAGACATCTGGGCCCTGGGCTGTGTAATGTGAGTAGGCACACTGTAAAGTCACCATTAGGTACTTAAAACATTTGGTAATGATAGAAATTATTAATGAATAACAGTCTAATAATAGATAATCAGCCTAAAAAGATTTCATTAACTTTTTAGTGATGGAAATCAGCTCACTTTTGCCCTCCTTCCCACTCCAGGTACACCATGCTGTTGGGCAGGCCACCATTTGAAACTACCAACCTGAAGGAGACATACAGGTGTATCCGAGAGGCGCGTTACTCCCTGCCCTCTTCCCTGTCGCCACAGGCTAAGCAGCTAATCACCACCCTGCTCGCCAAGATCCCCGATGACCGACCTGATCTGGACCACATTCTGAGGCATGATTTCTTCACACAGGTTAGACCCTCCCTCCCTGTCTGTCTGCTCTGCTCCCTGTCTGTCTGTCTCGCTAAATGTCACTCTGTGGGAGTATAACAGTAACCCCCTTCCCACCACTGACCCACTTTCCTTTTCCACAGGGCTTCAGTCCAGAGCGTCTGCCGGCTAGCTGCTGTCATTCTGCGCCAGATTTCCACGTCTCCAGTCCAGCCAAGAGCTTCTTCAAGAAAGCTGCCGCTGCGCTCTTTGGTGGGAAGAGAGACAAGGTCAAATACTACGAGACTCTGAGTGAGTATTACATCAGACGCCAACCAGTTATCTTTCACTCTGTACAACCATTGAATCTAGTTTCTAGGACGACTGCAAGCATATTTCCCATTTTCTTCGACACTGCCCTGATGTCATTTATGTTTATGTAGCTCCTGGTTAAAAGGTCATGCTCTAATATGTCGTGTTGCCTTGGATAGACAAGTTAACCAAAGAGGAAGAGGAGATCTACAAACTGCAGCACGACCTGGAGAGAACGGTCATCAGCCAACAACAGAGCAAAAAGATTTCTGAGGTAAGAGAGCATTCATTCAACACACAACAGGATATTTATACATCACGTATAGGTGATGTTGCAGCCACATTGTTCATACAGCCATGAAATGAATAGGATTTGAGATGAGGAGAACCCAATGAGTCACGCTGTTCTAAAACTTTATAACACAGCAAACTAAAAGCACTCATTTTCAACCCTTAAGCCAACCACTTTGCATCTGTGGGTGACTGCTGAGTCATAGTAGGAAGAGAGTATCCAATCTGGCAGATTCTAACCCCTGTCGTCACTGATTCTCACCTTCAGAATGGAAGTCTACTTCCGCCATCTGCCGAGAGCCCCGTTGGCCCGGCAACGGAGAGCCAGTCCCCGACGACGCGAGATACCATCCGTCTGATCGTTAGGGGGAGTCTGGGGAGCTGCAGCAGCAGCAGTGAATGTAAGTTCAGCAGCCCAGTGAGCACAGACACAGAAACCGATGTTATATAATACTCTATTTTTACCTATAACCGTAACTTTCACACAGATAGAAAGGTTTCATGCAACAGCTAGAGTGTAAAGTAATGTCTTGTTCTGTGCCGACATGACATCAAGGTATAATGATCCCCTGATGTTGGTGTTGTTGTTCCTAAAGGCCTGGAAGATGGCACGACGGGGAGCGTGGCAGAGACTGTTGCAAGCGTGTTGAGGGGATGTCTGGAGAATATGCCTAAAGGTGAGTCCACTTGTTGAAATGATTGACAAAGTCATGACCCATACATGCACTTATTGATCAGATGATTCCACATTGAATGTTTAGCAATGTAAAGTTCATTATCTGTATTTGACCATGAAATGTCTAAACAGAGACGTGTTGATCAAATCATATGTAGTAGGGATGTCACGATACCAGAAACTTAGTAGTCAATGCCAATACCAGTCAAATTCTAGGATTCGCAGTAGCCAGTTCCACAGTAAAACACAAATAATAAATCCCATGTACTCTAACATACACTGCTTTATTATGTTTGCAAATTTATTATTAATCCCTGATGATCTGCCTCGCCAAGAACAAAATTTTACAAGATTACATTTCAACACATGATAACTTTTGAAATTGTCTTTTCCTAATACTCATTTTTACTGGATAGTGCTTGTACACACCATGATGATTTGCTGTTTGCACCTTTATTTAGCCAAGCTGGACTCAATGTGCAATGTTACCAGCTCTCATCCTTACGAGCAGCGTTATCAGGGAAATTTTCTATTGACCCCTGACAGCTGGATGCTGTTGGTCTCGAGCTCTGATCCCCACGATACTGTAGAAAAACACATTTTCACGTTACATTTTCAGTATTGTTATCGACATGGTAACAAAGTGTTGGTTCTTGTGATGTCCCTACTATAATATGTACATTCATGTTCCAAGTTTTAGTTTTCAGAGATACATTCCCTGATTTTGTCAACACACCACATATCCTCCCAGCTCATTCATCTTTATTGAAAGTGTGAACCTGGAGGACATTTTGGTGTTTAGTTTAGCTCTTTGGTGCTTTAACAAAGTCAAGGATTGTTCAAGGTTTCTCTTGTCGGTTCTTTTGTTATTGTTTTCTTATCCTCCTGTGTGTTCTCACCCTGCAGCCGACGACATTCCTCAGGGCTCAAACAGCTGCAGTCTCCAATGGGTGACTAAATGGGTGGACTACTCTAACAAGTACGGCTTTGGCTACCAACTGTCGGATCACACCGTGGGAGTTCTCTTCAACAATGGCACTCACATGAGCCTCCTGCCAGACAGAAAGTACGCACTATTCGATGTTTTCACAATGCTACACCTTTTAGTTTGACGATTATTAGTCACTACATACAATGGAGAAGGCATGTTTAGGCATGCTGTAGTACATAGAGCTACTTTGAAGAGCCTGTTAGTGGTTTGACATCAATACCAAATTGAAGGGATGGCTCAGCTTGTTAAATTTCAGTACATTCTCTGTTCTTTGTGACGAAAGCATATGAATCACCTTAACTGTTTTTAAGCAAGAGAAATATTTTCAGTCATGAATACAAAGGATTGTGAACGTCAAGGAAATCCATTTATGTAGTGTATACGTGAGTGGTTGTGTAACTCTGTGTCTATCTCTTCAGGACTATCCATTACTATGCAGAGTTGGGCCAGCGCTCTGTCTTCCCTACATGTGAGGTTCCTGAGCACTTTGTGGGTCAGGTGACTGTGCTCAAGTACTTTTCCCACTACATGGAGGAGAACCTCATGGATGTAAGTAGAGCTCTCTATTCTGCCACTCCTCTTTCTGTAATCTATATCTCCCTTTTGTCTTTCCCTCCCCTGAAGCGTAAGAAATGGTATCTTTCATGTCGCAGCCCGTCTAATCCTGCTGTGCTACTCTTTTGCTTTCTCAGGGCGGGGACCTGGGTAGTATGACCGATGCACACATGCCCAGACTCTACCTGCTGCAGTGGCTCAAGTCTGACCGCGCCCTCATGATGCTCTTTAACGACGGCACTTTCCAGGTGAATACACAGGAAACACAGCTGTTGTTGGGCATGCTCAGAGCAGCACATTAACACAACAAAAAAGATACCTTGCAATGCCCAATATTGATAGAGAATAAACTAATAAGCTTTTTTTTTTGTTATCTCCAAAGATTAACTTTTACCACGACCATACCAAGATCATCTTGTGTTGCCAGAGGGATGAGTACATGCTAACGTACATCAACGAGGATCGCGTCTCCAAAACCTTCAAACTCAGCTCCTTACTGACGTCTGGATGCCCCACCGACCTGCGTGAACGCATGGTGTATTCCCTCAACATGCTTCTGCAGAGGTGCAGCTAAACCTACAGTAATGTGTGTGTTTTGGATGGCGTCATGCAGACAAATCTACGCATTGTGCTACCGCAGTGCTGTAGTGGAGCCAGGATTCACGTGGAATCTGTGTGGGAAGGATGAGTTTGAGGATGTGAAAAGTTAATTAACATTCCCTCACTGTTGCACCCTCGTGACTCAGCAAGAGGTGCAGGTGAAAACACAACACGGACAGACTGTTGATGAGGGAAGGAAATGTAGCACAATAGTGAATGATAAAGGGCTGATTTGTATGTTGATTGTTGGAGAAGAGGAAAGACCAAACATGTTGGAGCGAGTATGTTGGTACGAATGTGAACCCCAGTTGTTTAAGGGGAAAAGAGGGATGTTTGGGAAGTGAAGACAAACGCTGGGCTGGCACCAGCTTACATGTGTACAGTTGATAATGTTTTGTAGAGGCAATCCATAAACTGATGGATAGACTGTGGAATATTGTAAATGATGTACAGTGTTATGTCACAGCCAACTCAGCAGTGCAGACGAATGATTTGCTAATGTTCGTGGATGCTGCAGAGTTTGGCTCTTTATGTGTGTGAGTGGGAGGGATGTAACATCACACTAACTTCAGAAACTGTGATTTGTTCTCTTTAATGACGGATGGACTCGGCACACTGAGTTGGGAACCAGAGGGGTGATGTGAGGGGGAAGAGAGAATAACATATAAAAAAAAAAAAAATGTACCAGAGGTTCTTTAAGGATCCCATAGGAGCCATTATCACCGTGGTAGAAAATGTCCTAAATAACTTATTGTGTAAAAAAAAGTGCAGTATTTATTTATTTAATAATAAAGAGCATTTTCTAAAAAAAAAAAAAAAAAACAATCTACTCCTGAGTACTTGTCCTTCTCATTGAGTATTTGTGCCCAGTTTTATTTTCAGAAACACAATTTTGCCTCCGCCTGCTCAGAGATGTTATTAGATATTTCCTACTATTACGTTTTCCGAGTGCGCCCTCAATATAGATGCTTGATATAGTAAGGGTTATTTTTATATACATAATTTCTTTAAAATGAACTGCATCATTGTTTCACGTGTAAGAAGCAGATCCTGAGTTCATGTACTCCATGATGTGGTGAGAATTAGATTAAATTGTGCTTGTGTCTGTGCGCTAGTCCAAGTCAAAGCGAGTATTTTATCTTAAATCTTCAGACGGAAATGGAAACACATGCAGAGATAGAGGGCAGGTTTACAGTCAAGTTGTTTATACTATAAATGCAGGATGGCAAAAGATGATTTAACTGTGCAATGTGGCTGACCTTGTCTCACACAAACGCATGTCTTCCTCCACATACTGATAAGGGCTCTGATCACCAGAGAGGAAACACAGAAGGAAAGACGGCCAAATAGAAGGAGACACGGTCTAATAAAATGACAGGCTCTGCCATACTATGTCAGTGATTGCGTCAGAGCATTTGTGGCTACAGTCATTCTTAGACATCCTTTCACATCCACTGGCTGTAACCATGGAAACAAGCAACCGCTGACCAATTTGGCGAGTCGGAAATCGGTGAGAGCTGGCACGGCTCCTCCTTGCTGAAAGTCAGAACCTGTCGTGTCCTGACATACTTGATGCTAAAATTGTAACTCGTGTCTTTTGCTACTGATTGGCTTTTCTGTGGCGCTCGCTCCACATGAGCATTTGATCCGACTGTCTGTTGAACACCTCGTCACCTCCCGAGCTTATGTAATGATGGAAGTTGAACATGGATGTCTGAGTCATCCCTCTGGATGTTCACTCAGAATATCTGTGCACTTCAGAGTTCAATAATGAATGCCTCATGCATAAACATACCCACACAGACAGAGGCAGAGCAGGAAGTGGCCGACAAGAAGAAAGAGCAGGAATTATTCATGATGACACCTGCAGGTCTGAGCTTGCGTGTTTTGACAGTAATGGCCTCTGGAATGGATGCTTCAGCTGGACAGGAATAGATTTCATTGTTGATGTGAAGTTTCCTGGCCTTTGAGGGTGTTTTTACTCCAACATCTGAAAAGGAGTGCAGCCTCTCCATCAGATGGATGAACCAAATTAATAAGAGGCCGCTGCCTCTTTCCATGGAAGCGAGAGGAGAAGTGGCAGTTTCTCTGAGGTCATGTAGCCCAACATAGATTCAGCGTAAATTCAGGTCGAGTCAGTATCTCTTCTGTGAGTCAGCAAGCTGATCAGCTTTATTGGCCTCACAGGAACTTTCTACACTCTCTGTGAGCATAACACATAGATAAACTAATTAGAAAACCCTGTGGAGTTCACTTGATGTTCTTAGTGTCGCAGTCATGTTATAACACTGCAGGTTTTCACCATCACCCACACGAAGTGGCTGCGCCTCTGTAATGTCACGTTGACAGTGGGAAATGTCTTGTGCGTGCAGACAGCTCTGAAACGAGTGTAAGCTGGAGTGACAAAGGGGATCTTTATACCTCAACTTCTGTCATGAAGATCTTTGCAGGCAGAGCAGTGAGTCAGTTTGGCTTTAAAAGTGAAAGTAGGCACACTCTGCCAGAAAAACACAAAACACATGCTTTGATATGTGCACACACTGAGATGCACTGAGGGGATTAGAAGGCCTTTGCATATCAAATGCCAGCACTCCTCCTCCTACTATGTGGACAAAAACAGATGTACTGTAGAGGCAGCTGGGATGACTGTAGCCTATACAGTATCGACAAGAGAGATGAGCAATGCACATAGCTGTCAAACTTACAAAGTTGCCAGTGCAAACTTCAACTGCTGTAGCCTTACCTATAAAAAAATGTCCAGAGTGTGTTCAAGCATGCCAGGAGGTGTTGTAATAGGTGTAATGTAGAGAATGAGTCACTCTGTATGATGCAGTGGCCACTTGTACTCAGATGTGGTCTGTTCATGCTTCTCTGTCTGTAATTTCCTACAAAAACTTTTTTTTTAATATATCCTGGTTGAAAATATCGAAAATAATAATCTTTTTTTGATTGCTACAATAGTTATTTTTGTTTGTTTCATTCTTGGATCAAATTGCACTTGCAAGTCTGCAGACAACTCAGCAGCAAAAAAAGGAGGAACAAAGACCTTCAAATTCAAACCCTGAGTGGATTTTTTTTTGTTTTAGGTTTTAGAGTTAGAGTGAAGGTACTGATATCATGTGGAACTAGAAAACCTCAGAAATCCATTGATAACAACCATGTCATACTAGCTTGGGAAGGAGGTTAAGTAAGGCTAAATTTTGGCAAGGAAAAACCATGGCCATTTACAAAGGGTTCCCTTGACCTCTGACCTCTAGATATATAAATGAAAACAGACATTTTGTACTAATCCCATGCAGTTTGGGGCAAAAACATGCCTTTTTTGAATGCAGTATAAATGTGTTATTTTTTCCTATTCTAAAATGATGTATTTGAATGAACAGTCTAAGAAATGCATAACTTAGGTATGATTGGAAATGAGCCCAACTGTATTCAGCAGTTAGATTTTAAGATAAGATAAGATAAGATATTCCTTTATTAGTCCCACAGTGGAGAAATTTACAATTTTTAAGGGGTTAACTAATAGCTAAAACAATATTCAGTTAACTTGGAATCATAGTACCATTTTGCATTATAACAGTACAATACATAGATGTTACGCTTGGCCCGTGGCCCACCATTGAGTTTCATTTTGGCCCTCCAAGGGGAAATGTTTGGGCACCCCATTTGGACCTGTAGTTCAGAGAGTCACTGAAGTCACATGTTTCATATAACATCTGTAACATCCTTTGTGAGCTCAGGCACAGTCTGTGTTGCTCAGATTCATTTCATAGCATCACCTGAAACTGAAATGCATGTTATTGTTGCAAGAAGTGGTTAAAACCTCAACACGAGAGTCCTGACTGAAATATCCAAATATGATGATGCATGTAATGGCGTTTTTTTTTTAATCACACGCGTCAGACTGAACTCAGCAGGAGTGACCTGAGATGAACCGCCGCACACTGTCTTCGTCACATTGCTGCTGGATTGTCGCAAAAGCTGCCGTTTGCAGTGGATGAGCACCACAGGCTCATAGTTATAACTGAGAGGGACTGTTTCTATAACAGATTGTGCTATGTCTACTTCTGCTGCGCCAGGCAGCAGCCTCTCCTTCGTGATTCAAAAGAAAATGTGACTTCCTCGAAATTGGGAAACGATCTGCTGACTTCTTTAATAAAAACATCACATGGTTGTGTGTGGGCAGACAAAGGGCCAAGATATGACTGAAGTGGGGGAAATGAGAAAAACTCTGCATGAGCTGCCAAAGCGATGAAAAATCCAACACATTGAGCTTTTTTAGGCATTTATTGTGAGCAGTGACTACACTATATATTATAAGAATGTAAAATTACAGCATTAACAAACACATTTAAATACATACTTCCTCTAATGTAGTGATTGTGTACCAATTTCACAAAAAGAACAAAATTCAGATACCTCCAGCACTTCCTCTATGTGAAAACCTTGTTGTTACAGACATGCTATGGGCAAGTATCTATCAGTACAACATTTTTGATCACATGAAAAATCACACTTTCATCAATTGTCAAAATTGGGATTTTTGAAAAATGAGGAAAAATGCTAACATTTTGTTTATTAAATGTCTTACATATGAAATATTTACACTGCAAATGTGAGCACATCTTTGATATTCAACTTGTTATGAGTTCATAGATACTAAATGCTCAATTGTGCTCCTTGTAGTTTCTGAAATACAGACATTTTCTTACCATACTGTAATATATTAAATCTTTGGGCACATGGGACAACAGTTTTTTTCCTAAATATAATAGAGTTTATTGCAAAAACAGTAGTCCCTTGTACCCAAAGACTAGATACAGTATGGTAAGAAAAACTCACTTTTCATCCAGTTTGACTGATTTTGCTTCAGGCGAGCCAAGGGAACACTAAAGGAAATAAAATACTTCAGTTGTGGGCACAAATGGGATATTGATAAAGGTATCTCGGCCAGTCCAATGTTTAGGCCAGAACTGCCTCTCTGTGATATAATAATCGTAGATTCAATTAAAAATATTAGTTTAGTTCATAAATTCATAGTTAAATTGCAGAAACAACTGCACAACCTGTCTGCCATGGAGTTTTAGCGTTTCGGGTTGCAGTTTCTGTGGGAACTGAAGCTTGTCCAAAAGTCCTGCAGCATCCTGTCATTATAGCATGTACAGATGATCATTGAAATGCACTGGGTTGGGAGATAATTACTGTTTAGGCTCGTCTTTGGAATCACTGCAATAAAGCAGAAATTGCATTCCATCCATACCAGAAAATGAATGGGTGTTTCTAAACTTCCCTTTCTCATACTTGAATTCCTCTTTGCAAAGTTTCAACTTGTCTGAGAGTTAGCTGCTTACCAAGGACGAAGTCAGTCACGTTTTATTTGTCCCCAACAAGCTGCTTTGGAAAATATCTACAATGGCTTTTAAAATTGCAAACCTGCTAGATAATACTTGTTATTCTAGCATCAGAATGAAATAAATGTTGACTATTTCACATAACAGAAAAGCCAATGAGACATTTTCTGTAACTTCTGGCATACATCTCTAACATTTTAACTTATTACTTATAGCTACATTCATTTTGTACACCTTACTGAAATTTGCATACTGGTATGCATGCACATGCTTATAGAAACAGTGTGTAATGATTAGGGGGATTTATTTATTTATTTATTTAATAACTGTTTTCATTAGTGTATAATCACCTGATAATAAGAATATTTGTCTGCCATGTTGCACCATTAAGTTTCTACAGTAGCCCAGAACGGACAAACCAAACTTAAACCTTTCCTGCTTGGGCTGGAGTCGAAAACATTACTGGTTCCTGTAGCTGCCACTCTCTCTCTCTTGCTTCACCACTCACTGACACGTACACACACACACACACGCTAAACACTCTACTCTTACAACAACTGGCTCTTGATAGGGCCATTCACTTTCTTGCGTCGGCCACCATAGCAATCCTACACGCTTGGTACACAGACGAAGTTGCCAACTGCAGCCTCATCCGCTACATACAGCCAGATTCTACACACTGTTTCTTTAAAGGTGCATGTGTCATCATGTCAGTAGTACTATCCTACATATTCATGAATTTGGGTACATTGTATTAATACAAGAATATAAGGTTATTGTCTGCCAGTGGTGGCAGCTGACACCGCCGCCTTTGCCAGTCAACAGGTGTACAGAGCTACAGAGAGCCGGGGCAGGCGGGCGTTCAGATTTGTGCAGAGCTCTGGAACATAACCACTGACAGTATGATAAAAACATCCAAAACACAAGATTCACTCTCAGTTGTTCATGCATGTGAGCGCACACCATTGGCACTGGTTAACACTGTTAGCTCTGTCAGCAGTGTTGCAATTGTTTTCATTGTTAGCGCTGTTAGCTACGAGCCGCCCGCTCAACCATTGTCACGTTGAGAGCTGTGTGGAGGCAATAGAAATGCTTCATTGTTCATTATGTCTATCTGTGATCTATCTATCTATCTATCTATCTATCTATCTAAAATCAACTTGATGTACAAAGGTCATGCTTGAGTCATCGGCAGAGCGTGTGTGGTCCTCCTCCCATCATTCCATCACACCAGTGGCCGTGCGGTTCAAAGGCTATTTACGCCGAGCGATGTTGGTGTCAGTAAAGGTGGGCAGTGAGGCATTTAGCAAAGATCTGTGAAGTGTGGCAAGTGTTTAAATGCAGCCCTGCCTTGTGGAGGGAGGAAACTCCAGAGGCTTTAAAGCAGCGTTTCAATCCTGTGACTCACAGTAGAGATAGAGGGACAAAGCAAATCCTAAACACACATACACACACACCATCTCCGTTTGGATTTAGGTGGGGCTGTGTTGCTCAACACGTTAACAGCTGAATGTTAATGTTCTCTCCAACCATGCTGGAGCATTTATATTCTATCGCGTCTGCCAGATACATGTATGTTTTCAGTAACAATAATGCAACATGTAAATATATTTATACAAATATGTGTCAAAGTCATTGTTAGCAGGTTTGTTGATACATGGGTATGACTTCATGTTACAGCTTACGTATGTCATAACCTACACATTTTAGTGCCAACAATACTGCTACAGTAGCAGACGGGTAGTCATATCCATAGTGATCGTAATAGTCTTCATAGGCGGAGTGGTCAGGGTGGTGAGAGTAACCTCCCTGTTACACATCTCTTATTAATTAGTCATACAATCATAAAGTTTGAGAAGTTTGCATTACTATAAAGTTTATTCAGAGATTAGAACTGAAAGGTCTGTGACATAACCCATGCACCTTTGGCATTTCTCCGAGCCAACAGTTTCAAGCCTTGGTCCGGTAAATGCCAAAGGTAATGTTGTCCAGATTGCTGTCCCCCTCCCAGCATGCACAGGACAGATGCAGGGGCGAACAAATGGACTGTGGTGCCGGATGGAGGAAGATCGGATTCATAATGTCAGCTGGGGGAAGATGAATGAACAGGGCCAACTTTTAAACTTTGATGACGCCTCAGAGGCATTTCAGGACGCACGCACACAAAAACATTTCGAAGAGGAAATAAACGTACACTGAAGAGCAATTTATGTTCAACTGAAAGTTGCCTTCACTGTGACGCAACCATCAAATCATACAGAGGGCCATGACCTACCATTTATTCATGTTGTTCCATGCATAGTACCGGCTGAATATTTTCACCAAAAGCCTCTCATTACACAGCCGAACTTGCTGAAGAATGAAATGTCCTCTCATTGTAATGCAGAGAGCAGTTGCACTGCAATAATGTCTGTTGCTGCCCTCTTTGTGTGTCTACATGCTCTCATTCATGAAACCTCTCTGCTGGCTCCAGCATGGAGAAAGAAAAGGTGAAATGCCAGGAGAAAGAGGAGATATGTTTTATATTTTATATTCCTCCGAGTAGCCCATTTTGCTTTGATGATAGCGTTGCACACTTTTGGCATTCTCTCAGTCTTCAACATTAATGTCTTCAGTATTAATCTACGATGTAGAAAATAATTAAAATAAATAAAGCCACTGACTGAGAAGGTGTGTCCAAACTTTTGACTGGTACTGTCAAAGTTAACACAATAATAACGGGTTAATGCAAATTCACTTTAACAATACTAATTTCTTGAAGGCATTAACACAATTGATCTTCTGGAGGCTGTACTAGGGTCAGTTTTAAAGATACAGTGAAAATACTGGTATCGTATGAAACTAGAAAACATAAAGAATCCATCAGTACCAACCATATCATAGCTTGTCACAAACGAGAATAAAATACTGCTCCAAAACTTCTGCTAAATTTTGGCGAGACGGTCAAAGGCGCCCCTCTGACCTTGAGATATGTGAATGTAAATGGGTTCTCTGGCTCCCCACCAGTCTCCCCTTTCCAGACATGCCCACTTTATGATAATCACATGCAGTTTGGATCAAGTCATAGTCAAGTCATCACACTGACACACTGATAAGTGGACTAATTTTGGCTGTCCAAGTTTGGGTCAGTGAACGTGGCCTGTTTGACTGAGGAAGACTATCAGCAAACTGCCAGAGAGTTCACTGACGAAGAGGTTACTCTCTTTCTTCTTCAGTTATTTAAACTTGTGTAAATCCTGTGTTATATGTATTTTCCTACTTCATTTTCCATTTATTCCCCTCTATCGTGTCCTCCCACAGGTGTGTGGTACGCCTGACTTTGTAGCCCCTGAAATGTTCCAACAGACGGGTTATGGAAAGCCCGTAGACTGGCCCACAGGGATTATTCTCTATAATTTCCTGTATGGCTTCCCACCTTCGGATTATGCCCTGGAAACTACGACGACGACGACGACGATGACGACGACATATGCATTATATTCGCCGAGGATGATGTCAGCGGCTTCAACAACGACGACAACAACAACTTCACTTGCTGTGTGATCTAAGGTAGGAATCTTAAACTCTTTCTGGCAGTTCTGAATGAATCTTTCTGTATATCCACTTTGTGATTTAACTTTAAAATCGGGCACAAAGTAGCTTTCATCAGTCTTTATCAGTCTTCTCTTGGACAAGAACTGCATGACGCGTCTTGTACAAGTAAGTTGACAGCTTTACCGATAACAAACAATATGAGAAATTGAGAAACTGTTTTTATTAGAATACTAACTGACGCCATGGTTAGAGGGGAGCTACATTTAAAGTGATAATGCTGTCCATAGAGAGACGAGACCCTGAGAGCTCTAGAGACCTTTGAAGACAGTGTGGGGTGTTTGGATCAGGTGCCAGGTCCAACAAGTGTTGATGTACAAACTAAATATTGTTGTGTCTCCATAACTCAATATTTACAATATAATCCTTTTATATTTTAATTCCAACCTTGGTACTGAAGTCATATTTTTCACTGGTTGTCCACGTTAGGCCAGATAACTCTTTATTATATGCTGATGTGAAGTGTTTCAGCAGCAGAATGACCTGTGATATCTCTTTCACACACCGCGGTTTGAAGCAGCCCGTCACTGAAGGAGCTATTTAATAACGCACAAGGCGAACCTTTTGTAGTCCTTGTGAAGTCCTCATAAATTTTTCTTCACATCCTTCCTTCAACTCATGACGTTTTCCATTGAGGTCAAGGAAAAGTGGATAGGAAACAACATCATTTTTTTGACTCTTCTACCGCAGCCAAAAACTCATGCCTGATGTGAGGAGTAGACTTGTTTTTTCGCCACTGTCTGGTGTGAATTTCACTAAGCATAAATATGTCAGTCTTTCCCATGACTTAACACATGTTGGTTGTTGCAGCGCGTCCTCCAGTGCTGTCCGACGTTTCCCCTGATGATGGTGATGACCAGGATAAATCATCTGCAGAGCCAACAGACTGTTGTCTGTCTATGTTGCCTTCCACTTCAAGGAGGTAGGCTACAGTTTTCCTCCAGCTCCTCACCTCTCAACGCTGGTTGAAGTTGTATAAATCTGTTTCTTACTATTGAATAAACATTGAATAGAAATAACTGACAGCGGTTTTCTCTGACAAGTAGTAGGAGTGCAGCAGCCCCCTACCCATGTCTACGCGCATGCTGATGAACTGGGACCCAGAACAGCCAGAACACAGCGAGGCGGTGGAGAAGCAAGAACTGAACAGCACCAAACCCACCGTCGAGGACAACTCCAATGAGGACAGCACAGATTCCTCCGTCAAGGACAACTCTGGTGAGTACAGTGCCGAATCCTACGACGAACACGACTCTAGTGAGGACAGCGCCAAATCCTCCGTCAAGCAAGACTCTACTAACAGACCTGAACCCCCTATCGAGGAAGACTCGATAGGTAAGTGATGAGAAAACCACATCAAAGCTAAATCCTCTGCTGAGTCCAAATACAGAGAATGAACACCATGAACCCCGTGAGGAGAACAATCAAGCCAATGTTGTGCGTGACCCTCGGTACTGGTGTTGGATTGATGATGTCTATAATCTGTCGAGACAGATGACATACTGTCATAAAAAACAAAGTGAACGCTAAAATAACACATCCTAGATCTCAATGAATGAAATATTCCAGTTGAAAATCTGTATTCATTACACAGTGGAAGACATTGAGAACAAAATAACATAAAAATGATGACATGACCTCCCTACAACGCCTGGGCATGCTCCTGATGAGGCAGCGGATGTTCTCCTGAGGGATCTCCTCCCAGACCTGGATTTAAGCATCAGTCAACTCTTGGACAGTCTGTGGTGCAACGTGACATTGGTGGATAGAATGAGACATCAAGTCCCAGATTTGCTCAACTGGATTCATGTCTGGGGAACGGGCTGGTCGGTCCATAGCATCAATGCCTTCATCATGCAGGAACTGCTGACACACTTCAGCCACATGAGGCCGAGCATTGTCATGCATCAGATGGAACCCAGGACCCACTGCACCAGCATATGGTCTCACAATGGGTCTGAGGATTTCATCCCGGTACCTAATGACAGTCGGGGTACCTCTGGCTAGCTCTAAAGAAATGCCTCCCCACACCCTTACTGACCCACTACTAAACAGGTCAGGCTGGAGGGCATTGCAGGCAGCAGAACGTTCTCCATGGCGTCTCCAGACTCTGTCACATCTGTCACATGTGCTCAGTGTGAACCTGCTCTTATCCGTGAAGAGCACAGGGCGCCAATGGCGAATTTGCCAGTCTTGGTGTTCTCTGGCAAATGCCAATCACCCTGCATGGTGTTGGGCTGTAAGCATGAGCCCCACTTGTGGATGGCGGGCCCTCATACCACCCTCCTCATGCATATTAGTGGCCTGCTGGAGGTCTGGCAGTCCTCTTCTGGTTCCTCCTTGCACAAAGGAGGAGGTAGCGATCCTGCTGCTGGGTTGTTGCCCTCTTACGGCCCCCTCCACGTCTTCTAGTGTACTGGCCTGTCTCCTGGTCTCTCCTCCAGGCTCTGGACACTGTGCTGACAGAGACAGCAAACCGTCTTGCCACAGCTTGCATTGATGTGTCATCCTGGATGAGCTGCACTACCTGAACAAACTTCTGTGGGTTGTAGACACCACCTCATGCTACCTCTAGGGGTGAGAGCACTGACGAAATGCAAAAGTGACCAAAACATGTGCCAGAAAGGATGAGAACAGAGAAATGGTCTGTGGTCACCACCTGCAGAACTACTCTTTTACAGGGGTTGTCTTGCTCATTGCCTCTCATTTCCACCTGTTGTCTGTTCCATTTGCACATTTGCACAACAGCAGTTGAAACTTATTGCTGCTTGCTTCTTAACTGGACAGGTTGATTTCACAAAAGTGTGATTGACTTGGAGTTACATTGTGTTGTTTAAGTGTTTCCTTTATTTTATTTTTTTTGAGCAGTGCATATCGGCAGTCTCCACTTGCTCTGTCATCGAGCTGAGTGGGAGACACACTACTGTTTCCATGGCAACTGGCATTTTCATCCTCGCCCGCACGTAAACACCCAGCTGCAATTTATTTAACCGCTCTCTGTTAGTCATCCCGTACTGCGTGCACACTTCCTCGGTTAAGCGCTGTGATCATATTATTTCACGAAATTTGTGAACAAGTTGTACATTTGTAACACTGGTTATTTTACTCAGAGCTGGTGGTTCTCCTTGCACACGCATGTTGAGTCATTCAACATCTGTTGATGCAAATTGTTTGCAGGCGGGCCAGAAAACATTTTTAATTCTAGACAGTGGCATTAATCCAGTTGTCTACAGAATAGGTGAAATGCAAGAGGGCAGTAACATCTGAATTTTCGGGTCTTTGTGCTGAACATGCAAGCTGCATTTCAAATTAACTAATTAGACAGAGTTTGGGGTCTCACTTCCAACTTTCAGATTGCTCTCATCACTTGCTTTGTCTATAGTTTTGTTTACCAAAGTCTATGCTGCTGTATTGTTTTCGTTTCATTTTTGTGTCAGCGTTATACTCCCCTTACTGTTACCCTCCAGATACCACAGGAAGTGTCCACCCAGATAACACCTCTGGAACAACATGCAGCTACACAAACATTATTATCACATCCACGTCCTTTTGTTTTAACCATTTGTTTTCAGCCTCAACACCAATTAACTTTAAAAATAATTAACCCTTAAATCTAATATTATTAATGATGATTGTATGATTCAGGAAAAAAAAATCACAGGTCATGTCACAGAGTGTTCCTCGTGAGCGTTCCTATTGGCTGTGCTCCAGCTGAGGGGCGGTGTTTGGTATTTCCTCAGCAGATCTCAACATGGCTGCCGGTTCACAAACTTTCTCATTTTACAGCATTTGCACTGTACAAACATAGTAGTTTTAAGCCCAACCATGTTGTTTTTTTTCTTAATCCCAACTAAGTGGTTTTGTTGCCTAGTCAAGTGTTGTTACTGTGACTGCAAAGTGACGCCGAGTGGTCTGACAAAGTGTCAGTATGTGACGAGTTGAGATGAAAGCTGAGAGGTAAAAGAGTTTTACTGGTTGTTATAGAGTTAATGTGCTACAGCAGCTGCTACGACACAAATGAATGACTGAGATTGACTGACATGGGACTGCTGAGTATGTGTGTTTATGAATACACCTTCAACTAGTCAACGCTGTTGACAAACTGTCAGGCCATTTACTGTTAACCATTTGGCAGGACCATAGCTGTTTGTATTCCTCTCAGGGGAAGTGAACAGGAACACATCCTACTGGATATCCTCTGTTTGGCCTGGCAGATGAGATGGGAACAATAACACAGATGGGTTTAGGGGAAGGAGGTGGACAGCAAACTCTCCCTAGTGTTTTAATAGGACTATAAATGAAAGTAGGTATATAATAAGCAGCCCTATATATCCTTATGGTTAAATATGGCCTGGGACAAATTAAAGGAAAGCCAAAAAAGCAACACAGTTCAGCAACATGCAGGTGGCATTGCTAATGTCATACAGCTGATGTCAGGTCTGATGTCATGGTGTAAGACTTTGGTTCCCTCAAGGGTTGCAAGACAAATCTAAGTGGTTAAATGATAAAAGGGGAAAAAAGCCGTCTAAAAAAAACCCAACACAAATTATGTTTATATTTTTTTGCACCTGTCAAGAAAAAAGAAAGATAATTTTTGCTTTTTCTTGTAAAATACTATACTTTCAACTTTTCGGGCCTTGAAAAATCACAGTTTTACCTACAAAATAGATATTTCAAGTCTACTTCTGATTAGCGCTGCAAAAATTAATTGATTAGTTGTAATCTATTAAATTATTTGGCAAGTGTTTTGATAAGCGATTAATCGGTCAGATTCCTGCTTCTTAAATGTGAATATTTTCTGGTTTCTTTACTCAGCTATGACAGTAACCTGACTTCACTATCTTTGAGCTGTAGAGAAAAACAAGATATTTGAGGACATCATGTTGGGCTTTGGGACACACCATCTACATTTTTCACCATTTTCTGACATTTTATAGACCAAACAAATAATTGGTTAATCAATAATAATAATAATCGACAGATTAATCAACCATGAACATAATCCTTACTTGCAGCCCTGCCTCTTAAGAACATGGTCAATTTTTGCTTTTGATATAAAACTGAAATCATCCAGGTTCATGAAACAAAGACACCATAGACAAAATGTACGTGAGAGTTTGTTTTTTAGTTTTGAGAGAAACTCAAAGGACGAGCTCTCTGCCCTCCAGGTGAGCTTCCTTTCCATGCTGAAGAGCAGATGTCATTGTGCACCGCGAGGCTCTGCTGAGTCCACCGGTGTGACTCCCCGACTGAGAGCAGCAACACAGACAAACAGCTTAGTCACCCTCACTCCAGAGTGATGTGATGACTGCCCATAATTGTATGTTTTGTCTGTGCGTCTGTGTGTCAACCGAAAGCCCACCTGCAGACCCAGATCTGGTTTGACTAACACCTTTTAAATGTAGCCAAAGTGTCATGTGCATTAGCGAGGATTTACACAAACAGGTTAACTGCAGCTCAGTGAATCAGTGGGTTTAAACCTCAGCCGTGTCACTGTGGAGTTTCCACGTTTTCCAGTACGTGTGGGTTTTTCCCACATTTTCTTCTCCAGGTTCAAAGACATCCAAACAAAAGACTCTAAACGCTGGATGTCAGAGTAAATGTGATGCAATGGTCTGCTGACGTCTCTTAAGGATGATCCTTTATTGAGGCTGTCACACACGATTATCTTGGCTAAAAGAAGTTGCAATAATGATATTATCATGAAATAACAAATAACAATAATGCTATCAGCCAAATTAATCTTTGACTTTGTTTATTGTGCATTTTATCTCTTTTTTGGCAAATGAATTACACCCAAAAAACAAATGTAGTAAGGTGAAGCAAGTCTGTAACCATGACTGTACAAAAGCCTGATTTAAGAGATGCTGCTATTTACACACTATTATCATGTGTATATTATTGACATGATATCAATATTTCATCAATACTGCTATATCACAACACCCCTAAATCCTTATGTTGTGAAAAGTAACTAAGCGCTTTTACTCAATTGCTGTGATTATGTGCAATTTTGCAGTACTTGTACTTTACTTGAATATTTCCATTTCTTGCTACTTTAACATTTCACATTTCATTTTTTTAATCCACTGCATTTATTACCTCCGCCAAGGAGGTTATGTTTTTGCCGGCGTTTATCTGTCTGTTTGTCTGTGCTCAAGATAACTCAAAAACTTATGGACGGATTTTGATGAAATTTTCAGGGTGTGTCGAAAATGTGAAAAGGAAGATTTAATTTTGGGGGTGATCCGGAAGAAATCCTGGATTCTGGATCACTTTGAATTTTTCATTAACATTGGGGTAAATGGGACCCAAAAATTTTTTTCTCAATATCTCTGGTAATTGTTGCTGATCCAGATGGCGGATTTTATAGCACTTTATATAAAAAAATGGGGGTACTCTTACATTTTGGCCTACTGTGCATTTAATATTAGAGGTAGAGATTTCTAACAAGCGGCATCATGCAGCTGAGACAATTCAGCATCTGAAGTATGTCAACGAATTTGATCTAGCTTTAATACTTGAGGAGATAGATCCAGAAGAAACCGCCAGGGGGGAAACTATGGTGCTTGGCGGAGGTCTGCGCTCTCCGAGTGCTTTTCTAGTTTTCTTGATTAATCGATTAGTTGTTTGGACGATGGAATGTCAGAAAATGGTGTTTCTCACATCCCAGGATGTCGTCCTCAAATGTCTTGTTTTGTCCTCAACTCAAAGATATTCAGTTTGCTGTGATGGCCCCTCTGTGTCTGGATCCTCTGCTGTGAATGCTTTCTGTCTTCATTGCTGCAGACCTGATGAGGCTAATCGGCAGGGTCTGGTGTGCTGCCTGCTTAAAAGGCAGAACAGGCAGCAGTCTGCAGCAGGCAGACCTCCTCAAACACCACCTTTGCTCCTTGGTTTCGGTTCTCTTTTCTTGTTTTTACAGCTCCCTACGCTACTGACACTACAGACTCCTCCCATACGTTCTTTTGATTTACTTTGGACACTCTTATTGACCACTAAATCATTTTATTTGTTGAGTGTACCCGTTTTTTTGTCTAGAGCCGGGCTATGACAATTGTCACGGAGGAGTAAAGACACCAGAAAAATATTCACATTTAAGAAGCTGGAATCAGAGATTTTTTTTCCTAAAAAGATATACAAACCGAAACTATCAAAATCGTTAGATAGATAGATACTTTATTGATCCCAGGTTGGGAAATTGTGGTGTTCAGCAGCAGGTTATCAGCACAATATACATGAGAGAATATACACATCTATACTAAAGTTTGAAGTATATACAAAGAATCTAATTATAGTCTAATTCTAAGAAAATTAAACATTATACACTATAATAATAATAAAATAATAAAATAATAATAAAATAATGATGTGATATAATGATATAGTATATAATGTAATGTTGTATAACATAACATGATATGTATGTATGATATATATAATATAATATAGGTAGATATAGATATATAGATATGTGGTACAATAATATAAATACAAAATACACGACAATACACAATATAACATAATGTAATACTGTATAATACTATATAATACACCTGACCAATAATTAGCTGGGGGTCTAAATAAGTCACACTAAATATAAAAAAATAGAAGAAATAAAGAATAACACTCTATACAGTCAGTAGTGCAGATGTTAATGTTAACATCTGCACTGCCGATTAATTTAGTAGTTGACAACTAATTGATTAATCATTGCAGCTCTACATCATTGTAGATTAAACTCAACAGCATTCACCGCCTACATTTTAGTGCATAAGCAATAACGAATATGAAGTTTTGATACTTGAGTACATTTTGCTGATAATCCTTCTGCACTTGAGTACTAAGCTTGAAACTGAACTGCAGTAAACATCTGAGGGCACAGCTGTCACCCGTGAGGGGTTATATTGTTAGTGTAGGTATAATAATAAGTACTGTGTATCCATGCAGGAATGACTGTGTTGAGAGAGGTGGGAGTTTCTGGAGAACTGGGTGTGTTGATGGATAGTTTCATAGAGATAAGTCATCTCTCTGTCTTCTGTCTTGAAACCATGAGTTATCACACTTTGCTTTCTCCTGTTTGTATTTTTCTAGATGCCATTGGAACAAATACTATACTGTATTCTAAAACATTTCAACCTAACAAATACTTCAGACCTGTCTCAGTGGTAAACAGAAGCCCATTTTAATTTGAACCATGTTGATACCACTTATATAATTTCAAATATCAGAGTTTTTATTGGTCCAAAGCTAATGTGGGTGGGAATAATGGACACAACATACTTGTTTTATCGGTGCAAATATGTAGTTTTGTACTTTTTAATGATAAAGCACAATTTTGTAATTTATAGCAAATTATTTCACAGACCTGAACACATTCTTTGGTGGACCCCCCTATGGCTTGAATATGAATTAACAACTGTAGGAAATAGAAGAATGGATTCATGTTGTGGGTTTTGTTGGATACAGTCTACAGTACCGTTCATGAACAGTTCTCTCAACTATTAATAATTGGATACCAGTGATAGAAAACATTCTCCTTGACTACCTTTCAAATTCACAAATACCTTCTGCATAAGACATCACATACGCAAGTGAGCCTTTGCAACAGTATGAACAAGTTCAGACATGCCTCAGAGTCCAACTTTCAAACCTCCCATATCAAGAATGAGGAAGATACTTCATGTAGTTGAGCAACCCTTGTGTCTTTCAGTGTTTTTATGTGCAATCTCTGGGCAGAGGAAGCCGTTGCTCATTGTTCCTTATGCTTCTTAATGTGAGGATCCTTTGTCCAAAACCACAGGAAGATAATGATACCCAGATAGCATGTGATGGCCATGTGTCTGAAGTCACGAGGTGGGCGCCAGCTTATCTTCCTTGGGATTAGATAAATATCAGCCTCGAATGTATTTGTCTGAACATCCTGCGATATCCAGTGGGAATACACACAGTGGGAGAAAGATGTGCACACAGAAACACATACTGTGAGTTAAGACCTTTACAAACTCTATGGAAGCATTTTCAGCATCCAAGTGCTGCTAATAAAGCACCGTAATTACTGCCATTTAATTATTATCGCTATTATTGTCTGAATTTCAAGCACAATACAAAGAGGAGAGAGTAACTGGGGAGTCTGTGACGTTATCTCTGATTCAGCACCTGGGACGAAGGCTGTCAGTACATATCTCTGCATATTATTCAGTTCATTAAGTCTGGTATTTTTATTGTTCTGTTCTTCTCTAGGTTTTGAGTCAGCCCTCATGCAGTTGTCTCAGAAAGTTTGATAAAGCTGGCAGCATCTCTCATCTGGCTTTCTACATACACATGATGTCATTACTCCCCAGTCATGGGATGCACACCAAATCAAATCACATGTTCAGCTCATTCTGTAGGAGGTGGACTATTTTCTGGCTGGCAGTAAAAATTCAAACTTGAAACTGTAGGCGTATGACAGTTTGTCTCTCTCCTCATTGCTCAAAATAAATGAAATCTCCCCTCTGACGCACTGGCTAGACAACGTGATACGAGTAAGAGTGACTCCGGCATCAGTGTTTGTGTCACAGCCTCAGCCGGAGACACTTTACTGCCAGAGGCCTCAGGGGACTGATGTCTTTAAAAATACATTAGACTGCTTTTACTTCTCAAAGATTATGTAACAGAGTGTTTGGTAACTGTTGCACTGTATCATCTATAAGCCCACAAGCTGTAATAAAACACCACCAAAAAGTGAGATGGAGAATACAGTAAGGCCTCTCAGAGCATTACAGTTAGTGTGTATGATTGATTAAAAGTCTACATGGGTTCACTCACAATAAGCACAGTATATTTATTAAACACGTGGATACGCAGAAGCTCTTTCCCAGAGACTGAGGTGGACTTTTATTTCCTCTCTGCCTTGCTAGATTTACTTTATCCACTCAATATGACTTTTTCCACACTAACTCTCTATGTTATTAGAGGGATAATTCATTCATAAATGGTATAGCTATTTAGAAGTGCTTTGTTTATGTACAGTTTGCTGTGATTCATCAAGAGTCCCAATAGGCTTGTTATTGGCAATACTTTTGATTACCAGCTGTGACAGCATGCGGCTGATATTGTTTTCACCTTGTGAGTCTGAGTATGAGTCACCATGGTATAATGTGGTCCAGGAGACATCTGCTGTAGCGGGAACTACCACCGAAGTGATTCTGAGTACATTGCCAGGTGTCTATATGTCTGTCTGCAGACAGATTTAGTCAACATGATAACGTCACAACCGTGCAAGGTGCAGTCGTGAAACTTTACAGGTGCATAGGCCCCTCTGCTTTATGCCCTGGCCTTGTTTGGCTTTATTACTGGTGTGATCTCATCACAAGGTAGTCTCTAGTTTTATATATTTCAGATATTTGTGAATTATTAAAGATATTGTAATTTCTTCTGTTTGCAGATGACACAAGCATCGTCAATATATCTGACTTCAAATACTGTGGCATATTAGAAATGTAAGATTAAATGACGATCAAGTTACAATATCAGTTAATGGAGTATTAATAAAACGGGATGTGAAACCACATTTTTGGGTGTATGTAGCCTACCAACTTGGCTAAAACTGCTCATTGATGGGCAATTTTGTACTGGTCACTTTTTCTTCCAGATATCAGTTACTGTTTGGTGGTAGAGGGAAACGTACATCAGTCATATAAAACCATTGTGTATCAGAGGTCCTTGAGGGAGTTCCAGGGTGTTCACAGAAAATGGGGTATATTTTATTTTCACTATTTGATTAATTGTAGAAGTGAGCCCAGTGTGAGTGAGAGTGACTACTCTGATCACAGGTTTAACTTCCTCCTCCGTTATCTCCTCAACTGTAACTGAGAAGTACAAGTCTGATCTAACCAAAATCCTATCAGATGAAGGTCCCTGAAGATAAATCTTATCAAATGGGTGTTTGTGACCTACGAAAAAGGTTGAGATCCATTGTTGTACATTACAGAAAAGAGCAATAGTGCCATTGTTAATAATATAATGTATAGATAATGTGACAATCAATCTGTTAAGATTAATTCTAATCTTTCTTTTGGAAAGAAAATATTTTTAAAAATTGAAAAAATTTTAGAAGGAGGAGGTAAATGAACTGAATGCCCGTGTTTGTTATTTTGTTGAATGTTTTTTTCTAAAGGGGGAATAAAAAAATTTTTTTTTGGTTTTTTTTTTTTTTTAATATTGTTCTAAAAAAAAAAAATTTTTTTTATAAAAAATTTTATTTAAAATAAAAATAATTTTTAAAAAAAAATTTAAAAAAAAAAAAAAAAAAAGATTATTTTTTTTTTAAAAAAAAAAAAAAAAAGGGGGGGGAGAAAAAAGGGGGGGGGGGGGGGGGGGGGGAAAAAAGGAGTTGTGACAAAGAGGGGGGGGTTAAAAAAAAAAAAAAAAAAAAAAAAAAAAAAAGATAAAAAAAAAAAAGGGGGTGAGCTAATTCGGGAAGGGAGCTAAGTGGACTGGTTATACTGGGAGAGGGAGGCTGAGTGGACTGGTAATACTGGGACAGGGAGGCTGAGTGGACTGGTAATACTGGGACAGGGAGGCTGAGTGGACTGGTAATACTGGGAGAGGGAGGCTGAGTAGACTGGTAATACTGGGAGAGGGAGGCTGAGTGGACTGGTAATACTGGGACAGGTAGGCTGAGTGGACCGGTAATACTGGGACAGGGAGGCTGAGTGGACTGGTAATACTGGGACAAGGAGGCGGAGTGGACCGGTAATACTGGGACAGGGAGGCTGAGTGGACCGGTAATACTGGGACAGGGAGGCTGAGTGGACTGGTTATACTGGGAGAGGGAGGCTGAGTGGACCGGTAATACTGGGACAGGGAGGCTGAGTGGACTGGTAATACTGGGACAGGGAGGCTGAGTGGACTGGTTATACTGGGACAGGGAGGCTGAGTGGACTGGTTATACTGGGACAGGGAGGCTGAGTGGATAATGGATGAACTGTGGATTATGGCCTGAGAATGGATGCACATAGAGGAAGACTATGCAGGGCACAAGACTCACAGACAACACACTCATTGAACTCTATCTCCAGATGATAACGTCAACAACCATTGCGTTGCCTAGCAACGTAGTGTTGCGTCTGCATGTGGCGTGTAAAGCAGTGCAGTCTCTGCTTATGCTTTTATATTTGTGTTTATGGGCTGCTGTGGTGCAGTTTATGTTGTTTATACACTACCTTGCTGATGTTTCCTTCTGCTGCTGAAAAGGCTATTTAAGTTTTACGTTTAGTTTTAAGCTTACTGACTTTTTATTTATTATCATTCATGTGTTTACTTGTCTTAATTTTGTGTCTTTTCTGGATGATTTTAATGAACCTACACTGAGGAAGGTGGTTGTGTATTTATAACTGATAATTAGTTGCATGCACAGAATGTAAACTGCCATAAATTGTATTTATTGTTGGTTTGGACATAACATTGGTCATGTTGCTGATGTTGTTCCACTGGTGAATTCATTGAGTTGGTAAAGATTTTAGAAAAGATTTCTGTTATTATTACATCCCAACAACAATCAATAAATGAAATGCTCTGAAATAGAAAAAAAATTGTGACTATCCAATAAACCCGCCCAATTATTTCATTTTGCACAAATGCAAAGTATTGTGGTTGCATAGCATTGCGTTTCGAGAGACAGACCATCATGTTGCGATGTCTAGGCTACTTTATGCAAATCAGGGGCGTCCAGCATGACTCGCCACCGGCAAACTCCAGAAAAACATTTAAACAATCATTGTAGGTCTAAAATGATGACAGATTCAGCAACTGTATGGCTTATTCATTGCTTAAAATGTCAAAAAATGGTTATATTTAAAGCTGGGAGCAGGAGCCCACGAGTGAAAGTGTTTGTCCAATCAGGTGCCTGGTGACTACTGGCAGCCCATTAAGATGTGAATGCTGGGAGGCGACACAATCCCTCTCATCCAAAAATACCCTTATGGACACCTAATATTATACTTTTGAAGCTAGTCAGCCGTTAGTGATTGTTTGTTAGTAATTTTGATAAATCTAGTGTAGTCTTGCTAGTTTCTCAAGATCATCGACCCTTCTTTTATTTTAGTATCATATATCATCACTTTTTGCTTTTATTTAACTATTTTCACACAATGTAGGCTTCTTTTACTTTAACTTGGGTTCAATACTGTACTAGCTACTCTTTCCACCTCTGCCCCCTGCGAGAAGCAGCTACGATTTTGTTAAACAAGCATCAGTGCAGTCGTTTTCCTACAGATGCTGTGAATGTGTCACTGTGTCACTGATTTCAGTAACAGGGAGGGTTGAGTTCAGACTAGTGTGTTGTTTGCTGTGAGCAGCTAAAAAATGGGACTGTTGAGGAATTAGGAGATGAAAAGACTGTTGGTGGTGGGTTGTTGTGAAACTGGAATGACGATGAGGTGACGCAGGAGCCTCACAGCACAACCTGTGGTTTCAGTCTATTAGCAATCAGCTGTCAGAGCACTGGGGGGGAAACTGTAGAGAGCAATTCAGGCAAAGCGTGTATAGTGGTGTGTGTGAGTACCTGCATGTACATTTCTCAGTGGATAATTTGTGGATTCCTAAGAAATCCACTGCACCTGACCTCACAAATGGCAGATTGAGTTGCTCAGAGCTGATAAAGCGGTAAATACAACTAAATGACAAGACACCATTTGCTTGCCAAATTCTGGCACCTTATGAATATTAACGAAGGATGTTAAGAGGGTTCTTTTGTTTCCTGGAATAGACTGCGCGTGACACAAGTTGACAAAAAGTGCTGCTCTGAGCAGCTTTTGCAAGGCTCTGAAAGACGTCAGCAGAAACGACAGCTTCTTATTCAGCTGTTGGACCATTATTAAACTCTTCTTCACAACTTCAATAGCTTTTTTCTCATGTTTATGCTGAATCATTTCGACTGCCCAGGAATAGGATGAGAGCTGAATAGAAGACTAACTGATAAACACGTGTTCTGCATCACCATCCCAAGCATGTGCACAAAATACCACTCAATACGGCAACATTCAGAATATGCCTATACACTTTTCAGCTATCAGTAATTGCTTTATTGTGATTGATAAATCACTGATCAATTCTTAACAAACAATGACCAAGTTGGTGATTAAGGGTAAGTGTGTCTTTGGAATCCAAGCCAAAAAGTATTTATAGGTGACTTTACTGGCCACCCACTGGACAATGTCAGCATCATGCTCTTCCATGATCCTAGGTGTCTGGGATGTGCCGGTCCCTCAAAACATCTGCTGAGAATGGGATCGGATTAGAGCTGTCGAACTGTCACTCAACCAACATGAAGATGAAACTTACAGTAAATCCAAGTAAACATGTATTAACGCGTTAACGCAAATTCATTTGACGTCACTTACTTCATTGATGCATCTGCAATTTTTAATTAACCTCTTAAAAATCCAAAAGCTGCTATTCAGTATTTGGTTTGGAGGTTGTAGCAGGCTTTTAAAGCTAGACTGAAGATGCTGGCATCATATGAAACTAAAAAGCCTAAGTACTCCACTGGTACCGACCATGTCATACTAGCTTGTCACTAAAGAGGTTAAATAACGCTCCAAATCTTACGTTAAATTTTGGTGAGGAAAACCTGTCATGGCCATTTTCAGAAGGATCCCTTGACCTCTGACCTCATATTATGTGAATAAAAAAGGGCTTTTCACTCCCAGGTTGATAATGACAAATTTCCCTTTAAGGCACATTTTGATAAAAAAAAAAAAAAAAAAAACGAAAAAACAAGTGCAATGAATGTGAGATAAATCATGATTAACAATGGACAATCATGCAAATAATCGTGATTAAATACTCCAGTTAATCAACAGCCCTGCAGTAAAGTGTTACCAAGAGGTTTTCCAACAATAAGCATCTGTGCAGCCCTGATGGTTCCATGACTCTGCTGCAAGATACTCTTTCTAATCTTTAAAGCATTCATTTCAGGTTTATTGTCAGATTTAAGATTTTCATGTCTCAACTGGCAGCTGTCCTTTATGAGTTGTGTAAAGTGATATGCCTACATATCAAGAGCAAAACCCCTCACTCTGCCTATACTAATATGTGTAACTGTGGATTGATAGTGGTACATAAAAGGTTCTGCAGCTGCAGATCAGTGAGTGCATAAGTGATCATACATTTCCTGCGAGACTGTTTCCAGAGTTAATGAGTCTTACAACGGAAATGTGCAGCTGCAGAGGCCTAGCTCTGTGTAGTATGTTCAGCAAAACTGTCTGGATTAGGTCTCCATCCTTTAATAAATAAACTTTGACTTCATTTCATTTGTTCAATGAGCCTTAATTAGTTAAAATCAGTCTTGGTTATTTATTAACAGCTCCCTTGCTCACTCACCTCCTGGCTCTCTGGGTCACATGCAGTGTTTACCCTCCGACTAGTAGGTGGAGCGGATTTAGCGCCGCTTCCTGCACAACAGGAAGCAGAGAGCAGGGCAGGAGAGAGGGGAAGGGCTCAGAGGAGTTGATGGATGAGCTCGTTTTACCCCATTGTCTCTGTTTTCCTCGACAGGTGCATTCAAGCCTTTAGCAGGATAACAAAAACAGTGTGGTGGCTTTTCTGTTTGCTCTCAGAAGATTAGACATTATTTTGGCGTGGAAGGGTTTTGTTTGGTTGAACTGTACAGGAAGATACTGCAGCTATACGCATAAAATTATGTATCAGAAAGTTTCTCTGTAACAAAACTGCAATGTTCCCATTAAATGTGACAGGGAAGCAATGGTGAAGGAACACGAAACAGTACTGAATATACTGGGTACTGCTGCTACTTTATTACTTTATAATTTTTTTTTAACAATTTACAAGCAATCCTCCATCACTAAATACTACACATGCTCAACCCCTACCATCTAACTACAGGAGAAAGCAAGGAATCTGTCCTCTGTCTGTCTTTCTGTATGTCCTTCCCATACCTCGAGTCACACTCGGCAGGTGTATTGATGGGGACCTTGGGAGTGGCGTGTCGAACTTTGTGCAATTTGGACATGCAACGCGCTCAGTATCAATAAACTTTGAATGAACGAGCGATCAGCGCTCTGTGCAGCAGCGGGCAGACTTCAAGGTTCTGTAGACTGAGACGAGCATGACGTCTGCACTTCTGGGGAAATATTTTATGTATTTTCAAAGGTTTTTAACCCAACACAATAAGAAATACATAACATATATATTTGACTCCCATTTGAATTCCCGTACTCAACCCCCAACTAAAAAGAAGCTCTATTCTTCAAATACATCAACAAATTGAAATTCTTTCCCAAACCTTACAACCAAACTTTTCTTCACTTCCCTGGAGTCAACGAGCATGAGCGGCTAGCCTAAAACATACTCATGTTACGGTTACTCACAGTTAGAAACATCGGTGAAATAAACTTTGCGAAGGTTGTAATGGACTTGTACTTTTTTGTAGCAATTACTACCACCTAGTGTTGGATTTTGCAGCACATGTGACAGGAAATAGTATCCTTTTTCTCTTCCTGTTTTGCGACAAGATGGCACTGTTTTGCGAGAGTGAAGTTGCAATCAATATCCATCCTGCATTTTCTGGCCTTCCGAGTGGCGGTGCCAGTGAGTATAATTTATTTTATGACTTGAAATATATTTTTGAGAGTTCAGTTCGATAGTTTGTTGCAATTAGAAGGACTTTGGCAGCCTGTCCTACACATAGTTAATTGAAAATGGACACATGGCAGATGGATGTATATTTACATTACAGTGAATCATATTGACAAGCAAATAACTTGTTTACTCGCTAGAGTGCTCACCTGTGTTAATATTCGATTGTATGTTTTTTGACTGTGTCACACTTTGTCATATTAAACCTATCCAAATACAACACACTGGTCAGTTATGAGGAAGAGTTTAGCTGACTGCAAAGCCTAATGTAGGACACAGCTGACATTAGGTCTGAGCAGAACGGAGGTAATTTTTTTTCCAGATTCTGGCACATTTTGCTATCAGAAAATTTGCAAATTCATCAGGTGTTTGGATGAAGAAGGGACCCCTCACCCTGTCCCAAAAACTAAAAAAAAAACACTTATAAAGGCCAGGAAATCTCCATATTCATAAATTATAGCTGATTCCATTTTTATCAACTGATTCCATGATTCTGTCCATATTTTCTGCGTCGCAGGCCCGATGGACAATATGGGTCACTTCCTTTGACATTACCACAGCTGTTATAAAGTACAGCATGGACTTAATTACAGGCATTTTGCTGGCAGTAACATTATTAGTTAGTATCAAGTCTGACACCAGTGAAACCAGTCTTGCACAAAGGAAAAACACAAACAAATTGCACAAGCAGTACTGGCTGCAACACTGGTGAAATACACTTAACAGAGGTAATTTCCAAAGAGGAGTATAGTCGCGTGCTTTGACATAACCACCACAGTTATAAAGTAGAGCATAGATTTAAATAGAGGAGGTATTTTGTTGGCAGTAACATTATTCGTCTTTTAAGATAGTATCAAGTCTGACACCGGGGAAATACAGTCTTACCCACAAGGGAAAGACACACCCAAGTTGGGCAAGTGGAACTGGCTGCAATACCAGTGAATTACATGTAGCAGAGGTATTAATTTATGTTGTTCTCCTTTCGGCTGCTCCCCTTGCCACAGTGAATCACCATAGATTCTTGCATGCTTGTTTTGGCATGTGTTTTACGCAGGATGCCCTTCCTGACGCAACCCTTTGTATATTTATACAGGTTTGGGAACGGAACAGCCAGGGATTGAACCACCAACCTTCCGATTGGTGGACAACCTGCTCTACCCTCTGAGCCATGGCTGCTCTAGAGGTATTAATTTATAAATAGGTGTATTGTTGCTTGGTTTGGCATAACCATCATGGCTATAAAGTACAGCATGGATTTAATGAGTTACAGTTATAAGTATATAAGTTATAAGCTAGTTTGAGTTGTAATGGCAGAGTGACGCTGTTCATGTTACAGGCCAAGCAGATTATATTGATCTCATTGAAATTCTGTCCCCCTCACATGCAAAATACTAAATAACATCTTGCAATGTGCATGTAAAACAAAATGT
This sequence comes from Pterois miles, assembly GCA_947000775.1. Lineage (NCBI taxonomy): Eukaryota > Metazoa > Chordata > Actinopteri > Perciformes > Scorpaenidae > Pterois > Pterois miles. The sequence continues at coordinate 545,970 of CAMQGK010000334.1, forward strand.
CATCTGTAAGAGGTTACAGACAGTCACTCATGCTGAGAAGTCCACCTCACAGGACAGCAGTTAGTTCTCAAAAACACTTAAATACCACAGGTTCAAAAAAATGAAATGTCAGTACTGACATACATGTTTTATTTATTGTTTTGTATGAGAAATAATGTGTGCAGACTAATACTATAAAAACTGTAACTATAAACTGAATGCAGTAAAATATTGGCACCATCACTGGTGCGTTTATGTTGCACCTTTCAAGAACAGACGTCACACAGTGCTGCACCGCAGGAAAAGAAATACATTGTAGAGAATGAGTAAGTGATAACAAAGGAGACTGCTTTTATGGCTGTAGCTCAAAAGCACAGTCTTGACTTGAAGATTCACTCACATTGACGATGTCCTTTTATGTTTCTGTTTATTACTTTGAACCCTTTGTGCAGTGCAAAGCAGATATTTCTATTTGATGACGCAGTAACAGATTTTTTTAGATATTTAATTTAGGCTTGAAGGATGATGTTTGAATGTTGTGCTACCTTATTACTACCACTACTTCAACTGCCTGTTGTGTTTTGAGGGCATGCAATTTAGCAGGAACTGCAAAGGAATATTTTGATAAATAAATGGAGTATGTTGAGAGTACACATCAACACGACAACATATTTCACTGATTCACTGAATTTTTGTAGAAATAAATGAATCATTTGCACTTATTTCAACTTGGCCGCCATTGGCCATAAAAAAGACATGAAATATTGAATAAAACAAATTGTCAACCGTGTTGCCAGATGGGATACAGTATGTTAAACTATCGTACCAGAGGCTTAAAATTATTGTATTTTGAGTGAAATTTTGTTGTCATAACCACTGGAACAAATATACGTAGATGTGTAATTTTACAAAAGATTTTAATTACTCGCCCACAAATGTACCCACATCATTGTTGTTTTTTTATTTGTTTTGTTTTGTTTTGTTTTTTGACAGCAAGCTGACATAGCTATGATGCATGGAAGGGTGGATGTTTCCATAAGTCAATCAGTCTGACAATTTTTGTAATAGCTTACCATTAAAATTTAATTACAAAACAGCATGATTGGAAACCTGCCTGTTAAGGCCATAAGATATGCTAAGCTAATTAGATAAATAAATGGGCTTACGGTACTGTTGCATTCAAAGCTGCCTCCTGTGCAGGTCAAAATTATCAAATAAATATGATAATTATTGTACATGTGGCAACGCTGGTAAACAAGCAGATCATCAGCCTAGGTTGCTGAAGTTGTTTATCTTAATTATGGAGGTGTCTATTACAAGTTCTGATTCATCAAATCATGAGCTATCTGGTTGTTTGTGATATGATAGTTACATGTCTCCATGTTTTTGTTGTAACAGGATCAGTCAACTGCTGTACCTTGATGATGAGCTGCAGCTGCAGAAAATGTCCGGGCATGTCTGACATGTGAGCGAGAATAAAAGCCAGAATGAAAGCAAGAATTAATTCCTAAACTGTTTGTCAGGCAGCTCAGAAGTTATTGTCTCACTGTCCTTTATACTGTCACAGTAAGACAAATTCAAGATCCAAACAAAAGAACTTGAAGTGCAATTTATTGACAAACTTTCCATCTCAGAAAACTGTTCAAATTGAATTATTTTTTTTAAATTAGACGACAGATTTTGAGACATGCTGCAGATTTATTATTGAAGCTTAACCCTGCAAAAGAGACGAGAACACATCCACACACATTTCATTGTGTTTCCTGTAGCATCATTATTGCTCTGAATGCCTTCAGCTTGTTCGTACCAGTCATCAGTTGCTCAATGGCATACCAACAATACCAAGGCTGACTCACTTGTTTATAGCAGGTAGAGCAAGCAGAATTTAAGGTGAGGCTGCACCAACTTTTACTTGTAGTATGTTAACTTTTTATTAAACAATAAAGAAAAATCAAGCCCTCTTACAACATCCAGTATATTCTGCATTTTTCCTACAAAAGACGAGTGTTGCCTATACCCCAGGCTTCATACACAGGACAATCTGAGTGTCTGATTTGTCCCAGAACGCTGATGCGCTCTCGCAGGACCACAGCTTGAAATGACTCTGTCACGGTGCTTTGAAGGCTTTGTGGGAATACAATGACTTTGATGCGGGTGAGAAAGAGGGAAAGAGGTCTCCATCTGAAGGGGCGGTTTGATTGCTTTGTGCTCGTCCAAATAAGTTGGTGTACAGGCCCTAAAATAAAATCTCAAGCAAAAGATGTTGGAGTCATACAGTGCAATGGTGGTGCTGGTGACGTGTGTGTTCCTGCCATCTGGGCTCAGTCTTGTTTGTGTGATATGGATCAGCCTTTCCAACCAGACAGGTTGATAATTGAGAGTAACCACTTGAACACAATGACAAATACTGAATGCATTGAAGTGGAAACATTTTTCTGAGAAGCTAAGCAGTAAAGAAGAAAGAAAGAAGAAAGTACAGGGTTCATCGTATTGATTCTTCTAGGTAGCGGAGCGGGATGTTCAGCAAGGAAGGTGAAGTGATATGGTGGGTCTGATAATGACCCTGTCTGTAGTGAAAGAGTAAAATGAAAGCCTACAGAACATTGCATTTTTGCCCAATGTCCCTGTGTCGTTTTGCTGAAGCCCTCTACATTCGCACCCCCGCAGCAATGACAGAGTGGCTCTGTTCAAATGAATAGGAGTGCTACTTTTTTCACGCAGGGCTACTGTCGGTCTGAACCCAGCCTTAGATGCTGGTTGGTTTATGTCCTGCTGTTTTGAGGCCTTGACCATAAACTCATGTTTATAATGTTTACTGAGGTAATAAATCGAGTGAGAAGTTGTGTCATTTTCTCATACACTTCTATACAATTGGGGGCTGCACGGTGGTGCAGTGGTTAGCGCTGTCGCCTCACAGCAAGAGGGTCGCAGGTTCAATTCCAGCTTGCGGCTCTTCTGTGTGGAGTTTGCATGTTCTCCCCGTGTAAGCGTGGGTTTTCTCCGGGTACTCCGGCTTCCTCCCACAGTCCAAAGACATGCTGTTTAGGTTAATTGATGACTCTAAATTGCCCGTAGGTGTGGATGTGAGCGTGAATGGTTGTCTGTCTCTATGTTGTCTGTCTCTATGTGCCCTGTGATGGACTGGCGACCTGTCCAGGGTGAACCCCGCCTTCACCCAATACCAGCTGGGATCGGCTCTGCGACCCCTAATGGGATAAGCGGTTGATGATGGATGGATGGATGGATGTGGCATTTCCACATTGGCTTCACATTTTAAAACTGGCAATTGCTGCCTGCTTAGTTGAATTGTTACAGGCAACACACTCCCAACTTCTCACCAAGGTAAAAATCTTCACCGTGCCTTGGTGTTATGTGGGAAACTACCTAAACCATGTGTAGCATAAAATGACTGTAGTTGCTCATGGCATGAAGGAAAAAAAGCAGATCATGGTCTTCTTCATTAAATATCATGTGTTTGTTTGACCAGAGACAGTTCAGAAAGGAGGCGGTGCACACAGTCTGTTCATTCATATGGGGAGTACTGTGGGAATATAGGGTACCGGGTTGCTGTCACAAGCCATCTGGTTCTTGTATAACCAAAGTGTCCATATACTTGGCATGAAGTCAAATTCATTTCCAGTGGTTGTTGGTGTCCGCAAGGGTTGACCCTTGTCACAGATTCTGTTTGTGATTTTCATGGACAGGATCTCAAGGCGCAGCCCGGAGGAGGAGAGTCTCCAGTTCAGAGACCACAGAATCGAGTCCCTGGTTCTGTTGGCTTCATCAAACTGTGACTTGGAGCATGCAGTGGGGCAGTTTGCAGCCAACTGTGAAGAGGTCAAGATAAGAGTCAGTACCTCCAAGCCTGAGGCTATGGTTCTCTGCTGGAAACCAGTGGATTGCACCCTCAGGGTGGGGGATGAGTCTTTGCCCCAAGTGAGGGAGTTTAAGTATCTCAGGGTGTTGTTCACTAGTTAGTAGTATGGAGCGGGAGATGGACAAGCTGTTCGATGTGGCATCTGCAATTATGCATTTGCTATACTGGACCGTTGTGGTGAAGATGATAGCTGATCAGGATGCCTCCTGAACACCTCCCTTTGGAAGTTTTCCGGGCATGACCAACTGGTAAGAGGCCCTGGGGCAGACCCAGAGCATGCTGGGGAGGTTATATATCTCGTCTGGCATGGGAATACCTTGGGGTCCCCCAGGAAGAGTTGGAAATCACTGCTGAGGAGAGGGACGTCTGGAATTCCCTGCTTAGCCTGCTGCCCCCGCAACCCAGCCCTGGATAGAAGACGGATGGATGGATGGATGGATGGACGGATGCAAATATAAACTAATCTGCTTTCACCCATCCACATGTCTAAAATACTTCCAAAAGGGGAGGGAGGATGGGGAAAGAGATGAACACACCCACTTAGGAGACAGGAAGTGTTTACCATTTCAGACCATTTGGCAGAGCTTGTTATGTGTCATCTTTGTTATGGCACATCTTTGGTTTGACTGCACATTCAGCATGATGCTCTACAGGATGCACTAAAGTCATACTTGTTACCCCCAGTAACCACGGGAGTCACCATATCCACCAAGACTGAAATCTTAAAGATTATAACATTAATATACTTAAAGACTCTAGGTTAAAATGAGTGATAATAACTGACAGTACTTGTCTGACCATCAGGTGTCTTTCAAGTTACTTACGAGGACTGTACTGAAAGTGATATGTAGCTGACTGAGATATCACACAGTTTGTGTGGTGACAGATCTGACATCTAAAAAGTCAAGCCTTGGGCTGTGAACTGATGCCTCATGGGACATCAGCGCCAGAGTTATGAGTGTGTGTTTGTGTTCTGTGTTTGTACTGCATGTCCACACATCATCAAGTCCTATGACAGATCTCAGTAACAACATCAAACCTTTGAAACTTTACACAGTGTTAGCCTGGGGGTCAGATCTCTGTTTTTCTGTCAGAGCTGCCCCTGTTTGCCATTTGACTGCAAGACAGTGAAAAACATGGAGGCTAGGCTCCGGTGTCAGCACTGAAATTATCACGTCTCCCAAGCAGGAGCTGGAGCATCCTGCTTTGCTTGAGTTGGCATTGAAGTGAGAATTAGCATCTTCTGCTCCATTGAACATTTGAATGTCTTTACAAATGCCATCTTGGTTACTAAGATACAGTGGGTATGCAATGTTATACAGTGCAGCCCAATCCTCCAGAAAGCAGTGTTTATAGTACATGTGGATTTCATAAGGCATTCACAGTGGTTCATAGTTAAGCTGGCATGACACACATTCATCATTTATTTTTGGTAAATAAAGCTGTTGCGATTTGTTATGTCGAAATTCCAGATGATGTGTCGTGCCGTATCTGTTCATTTTTTGCTTTGTCATGCTGTGTAGTGCCGTGCTGTTGAGCACTGTGGTGTGTATTGTGCTGTGTCGTGATGTTTCGTGTCTGTGTTGTCCTGTAGGACTTATCAAGGCAGACCCTGAGACAGGCTGCATTACAGCTCTAATGAAATATGTCAGTGCCGACTGCGCTCAGGGGCAGCTCACGGTGCAGCAGCACTACTAACCACCACACAGGAGGGAGGGAGGGAGGGTGAGAGACGGTGGACACATGAGATGTAGAGATAGGTAGCGAGTTAATGTGGGGTTGTGTGTGTGTATGTGTGTCTGTTTGAGTAATTACGCACTGATGAATAAAGCGCTGTGCCATGCTGGGGTGCCTCACTCCAGTGGGTTCAAACCAGAGGAGACAGCCTCAGCTTAGACTGGCTGGGACTGAACAGAATACTAATGTGCCCAGGCGGCAGAGTGAGAGGGAGAGATAGAGGAGACAGTGGTGAGGGGAGTGGAGGGAGAAAAGAGGAAAAACACAGGGAGCGGCATTAAAGACTAGGTGCAAAAAAAAAAAAAAATCCTTAAAAGCTGAAAAGACTGCTAAGGGAAGGAGATGGGGAAGAAAAGTGACGGGTCATGGAGGTGAATCATGAATCATAGAAGAGATAAAATGCCAAATATGAGCGAGTACAGGAATTGTCAGAGCTGCAGTGATGTGTGATTTATGGTCGTGAAATGTGTTCACAAAGGCCACATCGTCTCAAAAATATTATTTTACAGTATTGAGGTCAGCTAACGTAACAATTATGGAGTTTGTGAGCAAGGAACTACATCAAACAGAGTTGGATATGCATAAGTGTGAGAGCTCATGGTGTTTTTATGGCTCTCTCTGAAGGAAACTTGGGTTCAGTTCAGTTCGCTTCACTTCAGTTCGTTACACATTAAAAAAGTTATTTTTGCTTTTTTCTATTAGCAAAAGTTGTGAATGGTACCAATAGATCCACTTTATTCTTGGTACCATCTCGGTCAAGGTTCCAAGTGAGCTGAGCCGATACTAGAAGGTCGAGCTAAAACACTGCAGACTACAGATGTTCAATACCATTTTTTCATTCCCGATAGCGATTCAGATACCTAAACATGCGGCAACTGGCAAATACCAATCCAGTACCAGCGTGATACAAAAATCTATTGTTATTATTGTCATTATTATTATTACTATTATTTACTACTGTCTATGTATGGATGTGATATAATTACTGTCTTTGTTGTTTGCTCAGGTAAACCCTTTGTAAAACATGAACAAATACATACTTTACTTTACATACTTTTGTCAGTTACAGAGAACATAAACAAATGAACCTAGGAATAAATAACAACTCCATATTCTCTTAGCTGTCTCCTCAGTGGACAGTCTGTGTGATAATCTGTCCTGCAAGATGAAATATTCACACACCCAACTTGGGTGCTGCCACCCCTCCAAACAGAACCCTTACATAGTGCTGTATACTGTATACCGACATTTTACTTGTTGGATTTTCTACTTTGAAATTGGCTGATATTTTCCTCGCTCTGACTACCGTTACCAATACACTCTCCACTAGCGCTGTTGTTGTTTGCTATCGCCACATGACAAACTACCTGCTGCTCTAAAACAGACATGATGCGTCCAGGGCGACAGCACAGTGACGGCTACTCTTTTGGAGCAGCGAAGAAGAATTCATTTCCTGTTTTCCAAATTGATTTTTTTTGGGTTAATAAATTATGGTATTAGATCTGTAGATATGTAGACTGGCATTTCCCACACTGGTATCAGTACTGGAACAACTCTACTGCAGACCACCTGTTGGCCAGAGAGAATCACCACTAGCGCTACACAGGACATCCTGCTCAAACCTGTGATGTTTAAATAGCCAAGCTGTTGTCAATAGCCACTCGACCCAGATTTTTAAAAAATGGTAGCTCGAAAACATACACTGTACAGTTGACGATGTGCTGACGTTTCTCTGTTTGGTTGCCGTTGATTCAGCGAGTCGCTGTTGAAGATGATGTCATGGCAGTTTCATGCGCCACTGCTATATTGATCAGCTGAGAATCTCATCTACACTGCAGGGACGAAATCATACACAGGATACCTTTAAATGGTTGCAAATGCCATTTTAAACATTTGAGTTTCAGTATATGTCAAGGACAAATGTAAGCGTTTAGATGCTTCCTCTAGAAAAGCTGCCCTGACAAATGTGTTTCACTTTGTAGAATATCAGGGTATGAATCATGAAAATAGCCACAATATTACAAAAACAGCTAACAATGAAAGACAATCTAGGAGAAAGTAGCCTTGTGCTGAATGCCGATGTTGATACCATCTATCTTTCCACTGTGCTTCTGCTCCATTTACCGTCTCTCTACAGACGACCATTGAATGCTATTCAGGTTAACAATTCAATGACAAAACAAAGTGATTGTTCAAGTCATTTTCCAATTGGGCCAGTAGGATGATTGCATGAAGTGCTCACTGCTTAGCATGCCATTCATTTCCATGATGTCACTTTCAGTAAATACTGTTGACTGCGGTGTGAAGTTGTTGAGCTGCATTTGCCGAATACCAAAACAGGTACTTTCCACTGTTCACTGATTCCAAACATTACCATCGTTCCCATGCTGGGAGTTTACATGGTGCGACATTTTCATGTCAGGGATGGCTACGTTACATTCTCCAGCTGCCCTGACATTTTGTGCTCTATTACCAAATGCCGCCCTTCATATTTTATTAACATCTTTATGCTACTATATACACCTTTAGTCCCTGCTTTCTGGCCTTGCTGTGGCACACATTATGCAACTCTATCTTCCCTCTTCTTCTTGATCTGTTTGTTGTGGTCTTTCCCAAGGTTCAGCTGAAGCTTTGAAATTCAAATTCCTATTAACCACTTGAACTGGTCTCACCTTAATTTTTTCATCATTATTTGAGGTCAGCATCCCCAAAGTACCTCTGTTCTCTTTTAATTTGTGATAAAACAACCAAATGAGAATATGGGGAAAATGTTCATTGGGTGCTTCCTGTGTATGTTTGCTCAAACGCAGCTGAAACACATACATCAAGGTGAGCTGAAAGGCATGGCTGCATTATGAGACAATGGGTCCCTAGTCTAAGGCATGCACAATACCCCTCACAGCTATTCTGCTGTCAAACATACTTAAATTGCTCATTTTATTGTAGGGTTACTGTGATCCAACTGTGCAGCTGTATTTTGTATGGGGAAATATTAACACAAATATGATCAAATAATAAGATCATACTGTTTCAGCAGACACTCAATATCCAACCCAGTCTTACAGGACGGCATTTAAATAGCATGATATTACACAGGCATTCGACGTTTCAGGATAACACATTTTATGTTTTGTGTGTCATTTGTACGTCACATAACAAAGCTACAATAACGTCTGCAGGTAGGTTTAAGCAAAAAAAAACCTCAAATGTCATGGTTTGGCTTAAAATCCATATTTAAATGAAGTAAAATATGTACAGAAACAGCACAAGGCACAAAAAAAATGACAAATGTCACTAACTTTTAAATTACTAACTTTCAAAACAAAACACTGGTCTCCTGGTTAAAATTTTTGTTTATTGAACCCATCTATTTCCCCTCCTGCCTGCCACAGGTCATAGTCTTGTGTCATGAGCTCTGACACATATTTACGCAGATGCATTTACTTTGCAGCCAGTATGGACGAGGTGCTGTACAAATGACACTCCAAATCCAAGAAAAGCGCTCTTATTGTCATTCATATGCCTTTTCGTTTAACCGGGCTGCAACATCTAAGGTGCAAATACAAAACGTGAATAAGAAGTGTTAATAACAGTCATTTCAGACAGAGGCTCTAGCTTTGGGGACCCCTGAGCCTTTGGGCTTCTGGGCCTGTGCCTGCTAGGCCTAATCGGTGAGCTGTTATGCTAAGATGTGCCCTGATAGCCAAAAGATAGTCAGAATCAGAGAATTTTATTTTTTCATACTTTGATATACAGTATATATTTTCATTAATTCTGTACATATTTTACATAGTTCATTCCCATCAGTCTATTGACGTCATCTCATTGCTACTGTATCCCTCAGCTGTGCTGCTTCCAGTGCACCTCTTTTCCCCACTGGTGCTGTTTCTGATGAAAATCTGTTCTCAGGCCTTCAAAATTTCGAGTGAATCCCTCTGCTGTTGAAGCAAATGGGGATGATGTTGTTGATTGTCCTATTCTTTGAGCCCTCAAGCTTGCCTAGCCACCTACATATTTATTTTTTGTGTGGTGTAATCCAAGGTGATGCGAAGGTAGCTTACTGAAGTAAAACTAGTCAGCATTAACCCAAGTCGAAGTTTTGAGATTTATCTATGGGGAAACCCATTGAATCCTGATTGTGTTATTTGTGTTGTATGTCATTTTTGCTTGCTTGGCAGTTCTATATGATAGCACTCTTAATTGTGGGAGGATCGCACTGAAGGACTGGGTCTAAAATACACAGCCCGCCACTGCATCTTTTGACAGTTATCCAAAGTAATGACAAAAAAATGCACCAGAAAATAAGGCATCAGTGTTTAAAAAATGGTCTTTGAAACAACAGCTTTACTAAGAAATCCTCCCTCACTTCCTGAGAGACGGAAAAGTAAAACTTTATATCAAACAACCAGTCTCACCATGTATTGCTGCGAAGCTTGTTACCATGACGAACTCCACCAATGTAAGTCACATCACAGTGCGTTTGCTTTAGATCATCATATCTCCGGTTCCGGTCACCGTATCCATGGCGACACGCACACAGATGATGTATTCAGGAGCCGTTTATTCTAAGGTCACCTCCGTCAACTCCAGCCTCCCCTGCTTGCACGGCATTGAAGCATTTCAACACTCATCATAAAATAACATCCTGCACACAGAAACGATAATAGACTTTGCTCTGATATACAGTAAGTAGTTTCTGAGATTTAATGATATAGAAATAATGTAAAGAAGGATACAAGTAATAAAGCCAAATATATAGACTTGTAATGTTTAAATTAATCACCAACTATTTTGATAATTTATTAACTGGTTGAGTAATGTTTTAAGATTAAAAAGCCAAGATCTCTGATTCCACCTATTTAGGGTGAATATTTTTTGGTTTCTGTACTCCTCTATGACAGTAAACTGAATATATTTGAGTTGTGGACAAAATAAGACATTTGAGGAGGTCATCTTGGGTGCTGGGCAAGCCCCCAGGAAGAGTGCCAGGGGTTGATCTCAATGTTCGCAGAGGCCAATTGGTGGTACTACAACTTCTGTGTCTGTCACATGACGTCATTTGGCCCAATATATATATATATATATATATATATATATATATATATATATATATATATATATATATATATATATATATATATATATATATATATATATATTTAGATAAACCAACTCCCCAGTACAAACACTCTAATATTTTTTTTTTCTTTTTTTAGATCATTGGGTCCTAAAAGTTGTAAAATTCATTAATCCCAAATCCAGAGTTCGGGTTAGGGTTCCTCCGTTTATGTCTATGGAGACACAGGCTGTGACGACGTTGCAAACCATGACCCAGAAGACCCCAGAAGATCTTTGTATTTTTCCAAACAGAAGTCAAGCCATTTTGGCTTCATGCACCACTGAGCAACTTTCATAGGAATGAACAGGGCCCCACCTCTAACGCTGGATCCAGTTCTCTTTATACATCCATGGTGTTAGGAAACACTGATTTTCAACAGATAATTGGTTAATTGAGAAAATAATAGAGATTAATCCACAATGAAAATAATTGTTAGTTGCAGCCCTACAATGGTAATGATAAATGCTAATGATAATAAAGATGATTATGATAATGTGGATATGAAATACTTTTTCCCTGTTGTTATTTTTTTTCCATTGTGGAAGCTGCTTTATGCCAAACAGTGGGTGTTTATGTGGAAATATGCAATCAGAAATAATGCATTTGTGTCTTGTTACTGGATATAAAGCAGTAACATCCTGCTATTCATGCTGCACAGAAAATGGACCTTTTCGCTTGAAAGTGGCTGCCAGTGTTTATATGTCTGTGCAAAGCCTCTATTACTGCTGGGGGTAAAGTTCAGTTTAAGATGCTTGCAGTTACTGTCTGCTCCTCTGCAGCCTTGGTCCCTACAACCACACACACACACACACACACACACACACACACACAATGACACCTTGTCAAGAGTCATCATATTCAACCACCAAGCAACACCCTTGCCCCATGGGGCCGTTACTTAACACTTTGGGTTTACACACACACATGCACAGATACACGGTGACTCGTACACGCACAAACTACAAGTGTACAGATGCATGCTACACACAATTTCACGGTATGTCCTTCTCCCTTTCTCTTTCTTTCTCCTGCACCCACACACAGACACACACACACGAACACACACACACGCTTGTACATTCATACAGAGGTGGAAAGTGCATTTACTCGAGTACTGTATTTAAGTATAGTTTTGAGGGTGAAACTGTTAATCTGTTTAGTTTATAGTTCAAAACATACAGTATGACTGCTTCATATAATATGACAATGCAGCAATAATGTAATGGTCTCTAAAAAGAGCATTTGTCAGAATGAGCACTTTAACTTTTACTACTTAGCAAAAGTACATTTTACTGCCAAGAATGTGATTGCAGACTTTTTCTCTACTACACAGAAACACACAGTGCCAGCTGCTCCCACCACTCTGCCCTTGCTGACTGCTCTTTCCTCTCATCCAGATGGAGTAACATGTAATTACAACCAGTCAAGCTGCCCAGAATCCTCTCTGACTCTTCAGAGAGCTTGAAAAGACTGTGCTGCACTTTCCAATCTCTTTAGTCTGTCTACTAAAGGTCACTCACTATGTTCTTTGTTTTCTCTCTCCCCCATCTTCGTCCTCTGCAAACCTTCCTGCAGCGCACTGCGACACTGAAGACTGTTTGACCTGTTTTTGAAGGTAGAATTAAATAATATACATTTGGTCCAATACATCTAAGTGGACATTTCCCAGCATCTTAGGCCTGTACTACAAAGCAGGATTTAGGGTTAGCGAGGTAACTTCAGGGTTAACCCTGGATTTTCAGTGCTATGGTGGTGGTTCACTTCTTACCAGGGCAGATCACCATGGTAACCTGCTCCAGAGCAGGTTAGGTATTCAGCGTATGCGAGATCAACTTGTATGAAAGCCCCGCCCACTGACCAATCAATGCTCCGTGCGTGGATCATGTGATAATATTAATCAAATACGACAAAGTCCAGGCTGAAGGCAGCACAGTTTAAATTAACAAATGCAGACAGGAATGTCGGTTTTGTATTGTGGTTGTATAGCGCTTTGAATAATGTTGTTATATTTATGTTTTACTCGCTTTGAAATTCGTTTCATACCACTGCAGTCGGGAAGTCAGTCTGAAAGAGGGCTGAAATAGTCACACACGCCACATTGTCATCAAAGGGCGTAATGAAGCGTAGTCATCTACTACACTTACGAAGCTATTCATAATATCACTGCCCCATCTAGACAAATACATCTGACTTTTCAGGCCTTTAAATTAATGTCTGTTAATTTACTCATTCACACAAAGGTATTTTTTCTTTTGCCTGCTGTTCTTGCATTTGGCAGCTTCAGATGTGTTACTTGTAATCTGGATTACGTATTATACTTCTTTGTATTTGTCTAATATTGTAGTTTGCCCTTGGTTTGTAAAATGGGTCACTCTGCTGACAGTGGACTTGTCATTTTTGTGATTGGTCACATGCTGCAGACACTGCCCCTTTCATGTGAATGTGCTCATCGCCAGATCGAGACACCCTGGTTTGACTTACCGAGTTGATAACCATCATCGTAGCACCGCTTAGCCGGATCTCGTTTGTTAGGGTTAGTTTAGCCAGATAATGAGAAGATACCCTCGGTATGTTGAACTCGCTTCACAGTCCAGGCCCTTTGGGTACCACAGCAAAATAGCTAATGTTTAAGAGACGACCTCTAACATGTACAACACCTTGTTATTGGCAAACTGATGCATGGTCAGTGGTGTTTAACTGAGCCAGGGGCTTTCTGGTGTGGTGAACTTTCCTCTACTAACCACAGGGTTCAGCACAACAAGCCCCTGTGTGTGTTGTCTAGCCAGCTGCACTCTGCGTTTTAATGAGGACATGTGTAGCTCGGTAAACAGAGGTGGGAGCCAGATGATGGGTTGAGGGTCTAGTGCGAGGGTAAACACGACGGGCTACATGAGGCACAGCAAGAGACAAATATTTACAAAGGTGACTCATTAATCAAAAGAAATAGCTCAGAATAGCATGATAACATTACACGGCAGCATGTGCAAAATATTGTGGGGATATTTAGCAAAACTTGTTAAGCACTGTGATTTTACTAAGAGGCGCTGTGCCAGCAGATGTTCAGATGCTGGGATGCTGCAGCCACTGAGTTGGATTCAACATGCAAATTAGAGACATCTGAATAGATGATGCAACATGTGTTAGATTCTTGCAATTATTTAAGAAACCTGTGTGTAATACAGTGAGTGTCCTGATACATCAAGGTTTATATCTCTTCTCCATGACAAAAAAAAAAACAAATTTTATCCTCTCACGCTTACGGTATTATGTTTTGTGATACTGTATCAATTCTCAAAAATGCTGTTGATTTTTAATTAATAGTTTACATGCAACAATGCTTTATTTCATTTGGGAAAATATGCACCTTCTCCGTGGATGTGACCTCTCAAAGCAGTGCTATCATGTTAGATGTTGACTGTAATAAATACAAATGCAGATCCCACTGTTCTGATTGCGTAAAACATACATTTGTTTTACTCAGATTATATGAATATGGTACTGTATTCTTTACACATGGTGCCAATAGACAGCCCTACTCACACTGGCTCTTCAGTCAGCACAGACATGACTCTGTTTTGCTTCACGGCTTTTGGGTGCTGCAATGCTTCATACTTTTTTTAAAGACTGTTTGAACCAGCCCATGACTGAGCATGATAGACTGTAGAGAATAGAACAATTACAGATTATGACCAATTAAAAATAACCACACATTGAACATCTCGAACATTGCACCCTTCCTCCCCCCTCCATGTTAGTTGATACTGATGACTCAGAGCACACTGGAAGCTCAACCAGATCACGAGGGATAATAACGAGAACAATGACTCTTAATGAGCTTTACTTAAGCTGCCGGTGATTTCACAGTCAACAATATGTGAAAGGTCAAAAGTCACCCCTGAAAGTCAGAGGTGTCAAACTCTATTTCGTTCTGGGCCACATCAGTATCATAGTTGCCCTCAAAGGGCCATTTGTAATTGTAAGGCTATATAAAATATCTACTCTGATTAAACATGATTCATAAAACACACCAAATTTGTTTTTTATATATATATATATATATATATATATATATATATATATATATATATATATATATATATATATAATGTGGTCAAAATATATATATATATATATATATATATATATATATATATATATATATATATATATATATATATATATATATATATATATATATATATATATATATATATATATATATATATAATGTGGTCAAAATGTAATTACAGATATCTTGAATTAGAGTTTTGACTTGGCGAAATGACATTGCAGATATCTGTAATTATGCCAGAAGGGGATGGGATGGGAGGCGGAAGCTATTCAAACATACTATGGCACTGCACTGCAGCAGTATGGGTTTATAAAGAGTATATGGAGACAATAAATCTACAATACGCTATAAATTTCAATCCACAACCTTCTCGTGAACAAATCTCTCATTTGCCACCAATTCTTTTCTGTTTCATGACATTTTCTAACTATCTTGTTCTGAACCGTCCCTGACCGCTTGTCTCACAGCACATAGAGACCAATGTTATGTGTTCAGTTCAGAGGACGGCTCGTTTTGATTAAAATGAGCTCGTTGTCTGCCTTATTACGGTTAGAAAGAGTTGTGTGTTTTAACAATGTTTTACTTATGAGCTATTGATCCGTGACGTTTGAATGTGTTTCAACTTTCCAACTTTACTGAACTATCCAAGTTAGCAAAAGCCTCTGCTAACACTGTTCAAATGCTTTGTGGACCAATATCCAATGGGAAACCTTGTGTGAGCAACGTCATGCACAACATTTCAGACTAGTCATAATGATGTTTGAGATATCTGTAACTGTTATTAACTGTAGAACTCAATTACAGATATCTCTAACTATAGTACTGATTAGTCAGAATGATGTTATCCATATCTTGAATATGAATAATTATGACTAGTCAAAGCGTGTTAGCATGTTATCAATATACTGATACACTACAATTATAAACTAAACTGTATGGAGTCTCAGCAGAGTAGCAGTGGTCAGATTTCACACAGCTATCACTGGTCGAGTTGAGCCAAACACTGTTACTCTACACATTGTGATGACAGAGCTGCTGTCTTTAAGCATGTTAGCATGCTAAATTTACTAACTGGTATCAAACATAAAGTTGAGCCTGATGAGAATGACATGAATGAATGAAAGTTAAGCAGCATTCACCAAAGTTATTACAATTCATCCACAGGGAACAGGAATGCATGCACCAACTTTCATGGCAGTCCTTCCAATAGTCGATGAGACATTTCACTCAAACCCATATGAGCCTTATGGTGGAGCTAGAGGAAAAGTCAGGGGATCGACAACGTCAGTAGGATCCATCCTTTGGGGGATTTCATGACCTTTGAGCCTCCAGTAACGTGTACTTGAAAGCTGTAACTTTGAAGCGCATGATTTCATTTCATAACAGTTTCAAGGGATGGTTCTGCTTAAACACAGGCTGTCATACTACCTGCAGGCACCACAGGGACTTTCCCGAGGGAGTGGTCATGTTTATTCCTTTCCCTGTTTGCTTCACATTATTGTTTGCTCCTCCAGCTGCACAAAGTCAGTGGGAACCAAGGCCTGATAGGTCCTCCCCTTCCTCTCCTCTTTTTACCAGTCCCAGCCCCCTTCCTCTGTGTTCAAAACATCCCTAGAAGAAAGGCAAATTTTGCCTCTAAGAATTACCTCATCTATTGTTTTTTTCCAGGCTTAACACTGTAACACCATTAAGCATTGCCACACTGGATGACGTCTACCTTAGACTGAATCTTGTAAACAGCCAAAGAGGAACCTGCAGTCACTGTTGATAGAAAATACTGCAGTGAATCAAAATATCCCCTGTACTTATACGTTATTACTACTTGGACAATGCACAGAGATGATCCAGATTAATATACCTATCTTTAAAAGGCTGTAGATCAACATCTGGATTAGCCGTGTGCAGTTTCATTTCCCAAAATAACTTTCATGAGAAAAACAATTTCCAAACATAAAGCCCATTCAACAAATCCTCATCCTGTTTTGTGTCAGGACGTGGACCTTAGTTGTTGCAGAGATAGGTGAATTGACCTCAGAGAGCCTGAAGGAAGTGAGTACACAAAAGGATTTGTAATTCAGCAACTGACGGCTTGTCACTATCACAGATTTTGTGGTTAGAGCAGTATTTGTATTACCCTACATAACTACATACATGTAAACATAGTTTGTTCTTATTCAGGTTTGCATGTTCTTATGTTTCAGACTTTGAATTGCCCAAAAGTGTAAATGTGAATCTGAGATTTGTACTTACTATATGATGGACAGGCTACTTATCTTATCTTATCTACTAAGGATGTATCTAAGCCTTTCGTCCAATGCATCCTGGCATAGTCGCTAAAGCCTGAATAAAAGTCAGTTGGTGCTAAATTCTCACCATTTCTTCCATCTAACTTACATCCAGGACTTGTGTGATTCTTTGGGGAGAAACTCAGTTTTACAGATCTGTTGATTAAAGCTGCAGTGGGTCGAAATGGAGCAAATGTGATTTTAAAAAGTTATTTCTATAAAGCAGTCTCTATAACCTGACAGTAGTGCGTGAGACAAGTAATCCGAAAAAAAAAAAAAAAAAAATTATGTGCCACTGTGTCCTCTGGTGCTCCTAATAGTATCCACAAGATTTCCGCATGAAAAACAACCAACATAGCCAAGCTGGAGCCTGCTGAGCAGCTGTCAACCCTTCACAAACTCCAATCGAATGGTCAAAATAGTTGTGCTGATCAAATATGAATCAGTGTTCTTACTGTAATGCCCATTCATTGCCTGAAATGTTTTCAGATTCATTATGTATTGTACTGTTTAGCTGTACAATAAGAAAGTTTGTAACCCTGCAGCCAAGCTGACATCTGCTGAGGAAATACCAAGCACCACAAACCTGCCGGAGCACAGCCAATAGGAACGGTCTCTCTGAAATGTGATTGGTCAATGTCTCCCATAATGGGCTAGATCTTTTAAAGCCTGAAAACAGAGCCATGAGGAGGTGCAGACGTTTTCTCTCACAACACTTGAATTACAATATGCTGAAAAGAAAAAAAAATGTGCCTACTGAAGCTTTAAATCAGCGTACTGATACAAAATTTAATCAAGTGTTAGTTGATGAAGAACTTCATTGGTCGAGGACAGACATAAAGTTGTTATTTCACTTATAAATGAGGTTAACTGTAGCTTTAAGATAATCACATGCCAGACCAATCTCTGTTGATAAATGAAACTGGTATCTTATCTGTTTGTTTGATGGCTAAAATAGTACATTTCCTAAAAGTCCTCAAACCAAATACTCATACATGGCAATACTCACTCAAATAATAGTCATGCCCTACCACCTAGTTCTGCTTTAGGATTAGAAATGAAGGTTGCATCAGTGCTCTCATTTAAACGCTCTCTGCCAGATACCCAAATATCCCTCCTGCAGAGGACTAACAAAGGCTCAGCAGACATTTAGTAAACAGTATCTGTTGTAATGCAGAACAGTGTCTTCTTAGCAGTGATAAACTAAAAGTATATTTAAATCTAGCTTGAGACCTACTTTGAGAGCTGTTTTACATTTGTGTCACATTTGATTGTGGAGCTGTCTTCCAGAGCTTCACTACTTCTGTGCTGCCTCAGCTTCTTTAAATCCTTCTGTAAGCTCTCTGATGAAAGCTGTGAGGCTGTGCTTGAAATCACTCCTTTGCTCATATTTAGATGTACAAGTAGGGAGTCATTTTGGACTCATGAATCAGTGGAGAGTGCACATTTCCTGTTAAATCAGGCAGTGCAACATTCTGCAGCCATGTGACATCATGCCAAAACAGTGACACAATCATCATGCAAAACAAAGGCGACTCTCCCTCCTCTTATTCAAAGAAATGTAAACTGTAATACCTCAAAAAGCTGAATGGTGTTTTTTAAGTGAGAATTGACTCACAACCCTACCTGCCACACTCGTGACATACTAGTACTTATATCGCATTTATTTCTGTTTCCTTTATGTTCCCGTTGGATAATCGATTTCACAAGAATGTCCTTGATGTTTTAAGACAGCATCATCCCTCTCCCACTCATATCCTCTGCCGTTACGTTTAGCTAAAGATGGTAATGACATGACAGGATTCACACATTCTGGCTTGCTACAGAGACACAGGTGTGTGAAAAAAACTACGCATTCACACTTGCAGTTGTGCAAGCCAAGGCGCGTTCACAGAGACATTCCCACACAAGTGTGAATAATCAGCATGAGCCTTGCAGAGACTATGGAGTAATGTTTTAAAATATGCCAGAAATGTGGTCATTTAGCTATTGAAAAATGGGGGAAATGTAGGTGTGAACTGATGAAAGCAGCACACGCTTGTGCAAGTGTTTTTCTGCCTTTAAAATTCAAATGCTTCGTTAAGCCGTGGGCCAGTGGCAGACAGTGGTAGAGTAGACAAAGCTCCCTGCTTTAATTTTTAATGACTCTGAACTTGAAGTAGGCTACAGCCTTCAGGTGATTTACTGTAATTAGGGAGCAGTTCTGCTGCTACTTGACACGAGCGACCCCAGCTTCGTCCACGCTTTTTCCAATCCAGATGTCCTGGTTTTCTACCTCAGAGGTGAATGTTCCTCTCCTAGAGGAAGCTCCCTGGCTCTCACCTATTCACCCTGTGGGAGAGGCTTCCTCTGGACTTGTTAAGGGGGAGGCTTCACCTCCCTGTTGTGGTCATGGTATCCCAACAATGACTCACTGAGCTCGCCTGCTCTCAAGCAAGTTATCCTCTCCTCTCCCTGCCTGAGCCGAGCAACATTTCACACTCCTCCTCCTCTTCTCCCCTTAGTCAGAGAGCAGTCGCTTTTTTTTTTTCAAAGTGACTCACAAACGGATCCACAGATATAGATGTCCTGTGTGGGTGGATGGTGCCTCCCGTGCTCAACTGCCGTTATTGCAACTATGAAGCTCATACAGCCTCCTTTAGAGACTATGAAAAAAAGACAACTCCCCCACATTGTCCTTATATTCACTGAATTATGTTGAATATGAATTGTCTGCAGTATGAAGTTTTGATGTTCTCCATGAGCGTCTTGTTTGTTTAATCTCTTTAACAATGTCCTGGTCCCCGGACTATTACAGCTCAGTGACAGGATTCAGGCTGTTACATAAGATTAAGCTTATGAGAGAATTCGATATAGCTGGTAGCAATATTGAGATGACACTTTGTCTCAGAGGTAATTTGCTTTTAATAATTCTGAGGTTCCTTTACTTCCCCATAGTGTCCATATATGTGATCAGGACTTAATGTACGAAACAGAGCGTTAATGCTGCACACCCAGTGTTCACAGTTGAACTTGACTAGGCGATGGGTTTAAAGTGAGGAAAGGGTGGACCCTTCAGAGTGGAGGAGGAGGTGTGATGGCATCCTTCCTTAAAGGAAGCATATGGGTGGTTGAAGAGAGGAAGCCAGCTCCTCCAGGGGATATGGAGAGGAAGTTTAATTAATTACAGGAATGTGAGAGATTTTTTTGCACTCTTTGGGGTTTGTGAGGGGGGTTGGTACTCTCGCCTCACAGCAAGAGGGTCGCAGGTTTAAACCTGGCTTGGGACACTTCTGTGTGGAGTTTGTATGTTCAAGCGTGGGTTTACTCTTTCCTCCCAATCCAAAGACATGCAGTTTAGGTTAACTGGTGACTCTAAATTGCCCGTAGGAGTTCATTTGAGTGTGAATGTCTCTATGTGCCCTGCAATGGACTGGCGACCTGTCCAGGGTGAACCCCGCCTTCACCCAATGCCAGTTGGGATCGGCTCCAGCCCCCCATGACCCCTAATGGGATAAGCGGTTGAAGATGGATGGATGGATGGGTTTGTGAGAATTAAAAAGACTACATTATTCCAGTGTGCCTGCTATGGTGAAAGCATTCACACCAATATTAAATAACATGAGACAAGTTTTCGCTCTACGAAACAGAAAAGTGAAGAGCACTTTAAGAGTCATTACATTACTCACTAGTATTGCTTATCATCTAATAAATCCGGTGAGAGCTGGGTGAATTGGAAAATCTATCAGTGGGCCGATATGTGACATTTCGGGGGCTCTATTAGCAGAAATGGAACATAATATTTATAACTATGGTTTTATTAGTGTATAGTCACCTGAAACTAAGATCTGTTGTGTTTTTGTTGGCGTAGAATGAGCCCGTCATATCTACATAGGGAGCGGGTCCTCATCATAGAGTCCGCCATGTTGCTCTGCCGTGTTTCTACAGCAGTCAAGAACAGACAAATCAAACACTGGCTCTAAAGAGAGCCGCAGAGTGCAAAACTGTGGTACCGCCAGTTGTCATCCGGTTGTGACGTGTTTGTTGATGTTGTCAGAAATAGAAGAGACCATGGAACTTTTTCATTGCATAATAAGTGAATATATTGTAATTTTAGTCAAATACTGTTTTTCAAAGAGGCCTCATATTTTTCCTCAGTCATTATGTTAGCTTCTGTGGCTTCTAGACACTGACAGTAACATTAATATTGCTGTTGCTTAGCAGCGGTACTCAGTTGGTTGCAATCTGCAACCACACCACGAGATGTTGCCAAATCCTACATATTATATCTGTAAACCGTTATGTTCTTCACTTAGGTACGGAGCTTCTTTGTTGCAGTTTAAATATTTAATCTGAGCAAAAAGGGTTTCTAGTTGCAATAGCTTCTGTTTAATTGGCATTTTGTCAAATATTGGAAAAAAATAATGTGATCAGAAGGTAACAGGATATGAGTGATCATTATAATTGACTATTAATCCTGCAAACCAATGTTCAGCTTAGCGTTTTACATACCCTGTAAATGTTCTTATTATGTGCATCATACCATGAATATATTTTCTGCAGCTTTTTTCTATGAGTAATCAAACAGGTTATTCAGAGACAGAATAATGCCAGTGTTAATTAACATCAAAACTCCTCCTGGTATTTCCAAAGGGAATCATTAAAATTATGTAAAAATGAAATGTAAAATATATCAGGCTTCTCCTTGCGTTTTCATGGGTTCCCTCCAATTCTTTCAGTTTCCTCCCACACTCCGAATCAGATGCAGTGTGAATTTCCTACAGGTAAATGAGAGGGTGTTTGTTCAACCTGATGGACTGGTGAGATTTCCAGGGTGTTTTCCTGCCTCCCACCCAAGCGCTTTCAGGGAGATGCTGCAGTCGCCTACGACCTTGGGAAAAGTGGGCCAAGTGAGTGAGGACCAATTACAGCGCAATTATCAATATGACTTTCAGTCATGGAAATTAGTTCCACTAGACTCCAGCAAGCTGTGAGCATTTCCAGCTGATATGGAGTGTTTGTTACATGAGTGCTAATATGCAGCAGAGTGGCAGGAGGATGGTATATCAAGCATTCAGTCCGCTCAAGTGTCCGGAAACCTTTTCAAACCCAGCTGCTCTAGCACTGGCTGATAAGATTGTGATAAGTAAACATTCAGGTACATGATCTATGTGTGCTGTATGACTTCATAACCCTATGTGAGTGCTTGCAGGCTCTGCATGGTTATTAAGTTTAAATCTGCTAAAAGGCCCAGGGATTAGCAGCATCACTGCACAGAAACAATAACTGGTGCAGACAAGATGTCGCACCAGTTGTATTATCTGGGATGCAATTGTTGATGCCCAAATAATATCAACATCCACTCTGAAGAACCGTTTCAATATGCAGACATGAGAGCATCAGTTTCTAAGAATCAGGTCATTAGGTGTTTTCCCACAGCTGTATAATCGCCTTCATATGAGGATCTGTCCTCTATGCCAGTGGTTTCCAACCTGGGGTCCGGACACCATAGATCACAGAGGGTGCATCAAGATTTGTTTGCTCTAAGGTTGTCAAGATTAGATTTGCATGTGTATAACTAATAATATAATAACACACTTACTGGACACAGATACAGAAGTCTCTATATGAAACTATTTGCCACATTCTGTTTACATCCTGTATTTGTGCACAGTTGCAGACATGGATTAGGCTATACTAATATTATTAAGTCCAAAAGTCAAAATTTATCGAAAAAAGATCAATGTAATCACTTCCAAATTTCACAACATGTTTTTCAATCCATATTTGTTGGCGTTTAGCCTTTCAAAAACAACATTTTCACAGTGGTGAAAAACCTATTTGCTCTCCTGCTTGCTGCACAAAGGGAAGCACGCACTGACAAGTTATATTCATTAATTGGGGGGGAGTAGTAGTGGAAGGATTGGGGGAGGGGGGGAGGACCGGGGTAAACCCCCAAGGAACAAGAACAAGGGTGGGGGGGGGGGGCTTTCTTGGCGGGGGGGGCCCCGGGAAGGACCAACCCCAACGGGCTTAGGGGACCCCCCCCCATCTCTCAAAAATATATTAAAAAAAAAGGGAAAAAAAAAATTCCCCCGGGGGGAAAAAAAAGAAAATTTTTTTTTTTTTTTAAAGAAAGATGATTTAATTAAAAAATAATAATAATAAATTGAGGATTTTGTTTGAAGATTTTTTTTTCTTAGAAACAAGTTGGGGGGAGGAAAAAGGAAAATAGGTTGGGAACCACTACTCTATGCTGTGCAACAAACAGACAAGGCTACCGCCAAGAAAAAAAAACAAAGAATAGCAGTCATTTTAAGAAGGTGCTGGATAAATTACAGGTTAACGCAACCTGAAACGCACACAACCTATAATCCTACAAACCCTGAAAAGACATTAATCTGATTACTCGGTACAAGAATGTGCCTTATGTTACACTTATTATATTACTATAACCACAAATATTCCTTTTGTTTGAGCCTGTACAAAATTACCTGTATGTTGCAATATCCTTGAATACTTTTGCACATGTGAATTTCATGTACAGGCAGAGTTTTTGTCTTGGAAAGAAAAGCAGACGTGCTTTTGGCTTCATCCCAGCATCCCAGGGGAGTCATCTTCACAACATGGAGGGGCATCCTGAACTCAGGCTGAGGGGAAGCATGGAGGAAAAGGATGTGTGTATACTGCTGTGTGTGTTTAAGTGTGTGCGTTTGTGCTTGCAAAAGCTCTTTAGTTCACAGTGCTGGGAACAGCTGCAGGCAGGACTTCCTGTTCTGCACAGGAAACAAAATGGCGGAGTATGGGAGGCCGGAACAATGCTGTGAAAGTCAGCCACCACCCAGGTTAGGGAGCGAGGTGCTTGTGAATAAGAGGGCAGAGAGGTGAGCAGAGCACGTCCCATTACTGCTGCAGGAACCACGTGTTGGAACACCTTCCCTCCTTTGGCCTTTGTGTAGAATTCAAAGCAGCCTGTTTCCATGGCAGGTATGCATAAATGTAAAATAGATCATGTTGAACTAGGGCTGTCAATCGATTAAAATATTTAATCCCGATTAACTGCATGATTTGATGAACATTGAAGGGAGATTTGTCCAGTATTTATTACTCTAATAGACATAGGAGTGTACAAATATGCTTGTTTAGATTTATTATTGGAAATCAATTAACTACACAAGACAATGACAAATATTCTCCAGAAACCCTCACAGGTTTTACATTAGCATAAAAATATGCTCAAATCATAACATGGCAAATTCAAGCCCAGCAGGCAACAACAGCTGTCAGTGTGTCAGTAGTGTGCTGACTTGACTATGACTTTCCCCAAACTGAGTGTGATTATCATAAAGTGGGCATGTCTGTATAGGGGAGACTTGTGGGTACCCAGAGAACCTGTTTTCATTCACATACTGTATCTTGGGATCAGACGTCAAGGGGCCCCTTTGAAAATGGCCATGGCAGTTTTTCCTATTTAACCTTAAAACCGAGTCTGCTACAACCTAAAAATCACAAGTTGCGTTAATGCAGCAAAGAAATTATTGGCATTAAAACAGATTGCGTTAACGCGTTATCATCACATTAACTTTGACAGCCATTTTTTCAGTTTCTACATGTTGTGTGGTCAAAACATCTCAATGTGCCAAATGTTCACTATATTACATAAATGTGTAAAAGTAACTAAAGTTTGGTTGTTTCTAATGCAACAGATGCTATAAATACTCAAAATAATGAAGAGTCGTCAGATATTGCATACATCCTGGTCACAGTGTACATGGTTACATGAAAGTAAAACAATGCTTGAAAACTAATAAAAACTAATTACAGCCAACAAACTAATGAAGCAAACAGAAACAATTACATTTGCAGACAGTTTCCTCTCACAACCGATTCAGGCTCTCTGCCAAAACAACTTTTGCTGTGAGCATTCTCACATTTCGAAACTGATCAGAATAGCAAGGAGGATGGAAGTTTAAAGTCACGTCTTTGTTTTCAGGATGTTGCACAGGCACTATATTTAGTCTCTTGGAGATATAATAATCTGCTTTGTGCCCGTTTTGTGTCCTTTGTGGATAAGGAGCTGCCTTTCCTATCTGCCACTTTTCTGTAGCTTGAACCTTGTTGTCAAGGCATTGACAGTTGCTGGAAAAGAGTTATAGCCACATTTTAAAAATGATTATACCTCTTTACGTCTAGTGGTGATTGGAGATGGAGTAGAGGAGGAGATGGAGGCAGCATGGAATTTTAGACAATGGAAATATGTAGGCCAAGTTGCTGCACAGCTTAGAAAACTGAGCTGTTATATAATGTAACTCTAAATGCTACTCCACCAGAGATTTCCGTACGTTTTTTCACTTTTCTTATCTGCCCACCTACGGTCTCCAGATAGAGCCCTCGAAAATAGAGTTGTGATAAAGCCAGGATTAGAAAACTTAGTGGGAGGTCACACATTTTGATCATTGTGTCTGACTTCAAAGACTCCACTCTTGAGCGTAATCAGTGAGTTGCCTCTTTTAAAAATAGATTTGTAATGCTGGATATTTTTTCTGATCGGCTCCTTGATATTTTCTCTTGGTTTTCTACAGTCTAAAGAGATAATTCACTGATTGTGTTCTCACACATTTGGAGCCTAGACTGTGTATAAGAAGTGGACATAGTCACCGCAATGTCACCCATTGGTTTGTGGACTGCTGTTCTGGCCTTGACTTTTGGCTGTCACCATCTTGGTATTTGGCTGTCGCTATGTTTTTTTGTTGTTGTTGTGGTTGTTGTTTTTGTTTTGTTTTTTTTACCAGAAGTGAGGGTTGAGCAAAGTACAACAAAATGCTACATACAACATTTTTAGGTGACCAAAAAGGTTATAATTAACTTTCAAGAACTGAATTTACACTGTGAAAGGCTTAAAGTTGTAAGACAAAAACATGGAGAACGCCATAGTAGTGGCCTGTCAATCACAAGGTAGCTACACCATAAAGCATGCCTGGATTTATGGTCGATTTGACCCTAAATGGGACCATAATTTACAAAATGAGCATCATGCTGTATTGAAGAAGACTTGAAACTAGCAATTGAGACCATAAACTCATGTTTACAATGTTTACTGAGACAATAAATTAAGTGAGAAGTAGGCTCATTTTCTCATAGACTTTTATACAATCAGACTTCTTTTTGCAACCAGAAGAGTCGCCCCCTGCTGGTTATTAGAGAGAACACAAATGTAAAGCATTTAAAACTTGGTTTCATTTCTCAGGCCCTTTGAGGTAGCCCACTGATTTGGAGCTTTACCAAGCTTAAAACACAAACTCCTTTAAAAAGTGACAGGGAAGCAGAGATATTTTGTCATATAACAATCTGATATCTGCACTTCAGAATCAAGACGGCTGCATTGTCTCCTTCAGCTGAGAGACACAGGGGAGAACATGTGTGGTGTGGAAATAGTTTTGGACACTTTCCCATCCTTATCGCACTGCACAGATGGCTTTTACCTCCAGACACATACCTGTGGATACACCTGAGCTTTCTCTTTACATTACTGACCTCCTATTCAGCCCAGAATAGATAATGATGAAAAGCAGCCCACCTAAGTATAGATAAGTGTGATTTAAATGTAGAATGTAATGAAAGGTGTCACTGTGAAGATAGTCATATTTACTTTTGGCTCCTGTAAAGTTAAACATACATTTTTCAAATTCATCAAGCAGCAACTTTCATATCAGGTCAGCTGCCAGAATTATAAGACATTATTAGCTTCAGTGACTTATAATGAGAATCATCTTTTTATGTTAAAGTCCTTTACATGACTTAACTCACAAAGAGAAGCAGAGCCAGATGGCCAGACAGCAAATGTTACTGTCAGCCAGCATACATTATTAGGCTAGAATTAGCACTTCTCCACTGTTCAACTTACATAACACCATCCTAAATTAGTTTCATGGTGTTTTTAACCAGAATTATAGAACATCTCAGTAGTTTTATGTCATAATCTGATTTGTCAGTGTACTGGTATTCTTACTTTGAAATGTTATGTTCAGCATGCTCATACCTAAAGAAGCTTTATGTGGAAAGATTTTTATTTCATGCACAGTTATGGCAATAAGGTCATGAACTTGCTGTAATATGTTTGTTTATGTAAACTCCTGTTTTCATTTTTGTGGTCTATGATTCTGGGCTGCACAGTAGTGTAGTGGTTAGCCTCACAGGAAGAGGGTTGCAGGTTTGAATCCCACTTGGGACTCTTCTGTGTGGAGTTTGCATGTTCTCTCCGTGTAGTGTGGGTACTCCGGCATCCTCCCACAGTCCAAGGACCGTGTAGAGTTATAGCCACATATACCCCGCCTTTGCCCAGCCCCCCGCGACCCCTAACAGGATAAGCGGTTGATGGATGGTCTATGATTCAGATGAGCAACATGAGAGAGCGACATGTTCCAAAACTGCTAATTAGGATAAGTGAAATGAACACACATTGATTGAATGAAACAGCGAACTGATGAAAAGCATTTGATGAATCTGGATAATATTTGTGTTCGCTACATGTCCGGCAAACTTTTCTGCACTAAAGAAAATCACCCTCTTGGAAGTGTAATTACGTATGTGTGTGGGTAAAAACACATTCAGGGGGAGCAAAGAAAAAGCACAAGGTCAAAGGTGAACATGAGGGCTTGTACAGCTTCCTCCATTTGCTTGCATTCAGCCTGACACTGTGTCACGTAGACTCACATTCTGCATTCAGATTATTTTCAGCAGTGATTCTTTGACCACAACCTCTCATTCTTGGAGGAGAGATGTCAGGCACCACAGGTGCATCACAGAAAATTTTGTAAAGCTGTCATTATATCCTGACTAGTACATTTTTCTGTGAAAAAAAAACATGCTCCTCAACCAGAGCCAAGCGGTCTCTGGGCAGCTGTCAATCACTGCTCAGGAAACTTGCAAACTAATATGAATCAAGATTCTGTTACTGTAATGCCTATTTCTCACCTCAAAGGTTTTCAGAAATGTCTTGTAGTGTACTGTTTAGCGGTGCTTGGTATTTCCTCAGCTGATTTCAACATGGCTGCTGGGTCACAACTTTCTCATTTTACAGCTAAACAGTAACTACAAGATGTTTCTGAAAACATTTGAGGCAAGAAATAAGCATTACAGTAACAGAGTATTGATTCAAATTTGACCAGCGCTGCCTTGTTTAAAATGAGAAAGTTTGTGATCCAGCTGCCATGTTGAAAACAGTCAAGCCAAAACAAAGCTCTGCCCACTGGCCGGAGCCAAAAGACAATGGCCAGCTAGCACGTACATTAAGCTACTGTGTGAGAGGAAATAACCCTCCGTACCAGCAGGCAGCAGTATCGAGGACTGTGGATATACAAGGCGTTGTTATGATACGTACATGAAACAAAGCAGTGTTTGCTGACCTTTTTCACACCGCTCTCAATCACCACATAGCTTAATTTCTCTCACCGACTGCCCACTTGGCCGACTGTCGGCCTGGTGTGTCAGGGCCTTTAAGACAAGACTTCAACCAAACAATAATGAAAATGTCCTCTACAAGTATTATCTGTAGAGGCTGTACCTGCATGGCTTTTACATTTTAAAAAATAAAGAGGTCAGCAAAGACAAACTGTACAAGTCTTGTTCATCCAGTGTTCTATAGTACCATGACAGTTAATAGTTAAATATTTCACTTGTCAAGTCAGTCAGAAAACTGTCAAAGTCCTTAAACAATTAACTCATTATTAAAAACCACAGTCTCCTTTTCGTTCATCTTTGTGAGAGCTAATGTGTAGGAGGCTTAGAGCGACAGCACCTCTTTGTAATTTGGCATCTGAATGTCTCTGTAAGAATGGGAGTCGGATGTGTGACATCCGAATTCATGTTTAGTGAAAAAAAGTGAGAATTTCCCAAGTTTTCAGCCTCTACATCTTCTGTTCTTTTCACAAACTGTTCCTGTGGTCGGATCTTAGGTTACCATGGAGACAGAAGCACCCACATGTCTCGTCACGAGGAGCCTCTTATCCATGACAACACAGCTGTTTCCTCTATCCTTCACATTTTGTACGTTGCTCACCACTTTGCATATTCTGCACAATACTTGAATCAAAGGAGCTTTTGAGCCGAACATCTTTCCTAAACTGCTAAAGACCTTCACCGCTGCTGCCGTGATAAGTAGCTCTGAGAACTGCCACCGGTGTTAAGTAATGTTCGAGTGATGCAATTACATGCTCACAGGTTTTGTTTGGTAGCCTGGTTGAGCTTTGGGAGAGATGCATGTGAAAGAATACTTTCAAAGGAAATATTAAATATAAGAAAAGAGACATCATATATGTTTGTTGCTGTTGGAACCAACACCTCTACATCTTAATTTCTTGCCTTTTTGGACATTAAAGCTGCAGTTGTTAGAATTTAAGTAAATAGGATTAAAAAGGTTATTGTAATAAAATGGTCACAGTATCTAACCAGTAGTGCATGAGACAAAAAAAAAAACAACCTCTGTGCCCTCTGGTGTCCTCCAGTGCTCCTAATGGCATCTGCAAGATTTCACAGACCAGAGGAAAACAACCAATCAGAGCCAAGCTGGAATCTGCCATCTCTGAGCAGCTGTCAGTCACTCGCAAAGTCCAATCCAATGGTCAAACTAGGCAGCACTGATTACTGTAATGCTTATTTCTTGACTCAAAAGTTTCCAGAAACATCTTGTAGTTACTGTTTAGCTGTAAAATAAGAAGAGAAAGTGTGTGACCCGGCAGCCATGTTGAGATCAGTTGAGGAAATACCAAACACCGTTAACGGTACACTACAAGATGTTTCTGAAAACATTTGGGGCGAGAAATAGGTATTACAATAACAGAATATTGATTCATATTTGATTAGCAGTGCCTAATTTGACCATTTGATCAGAGTTTGCAAGTGCTTGACAGCTTCCTCTTTCAATGAACAGCCAATAGAAATGCTCTCTCTCTGAACCTGACCTGTGATTGGCCAAAGTCTCCTGTCATGGGCTGGATTTTTTAAGGCCCGAAAATAGAGCCATGAGGAGGTGCAGACGTCTAGTTACCTCTCAGAACACACTGCTAAATTCGAAATTCAGAGGATGTCTATCGCCTCTACATTGCTCTCAACATGGCAATAGCTGAGTCAACGTCTTGCAGCTAATGGTGCTAACAGTGTTTACCTGAGAGGAATCAGCGTTACGTTTCCATGAATGCCGTCTGGTGGAACGGAGTTATCAGCTATAACCGCTGTATGAGCACAGTGCAGAGCGGCGGCGATAAGCTGGCCAGTGGGGCACCCTCACATGCCCTAATGTACACTAACAGCCCGGCTATGTCAATAAAGCACACATACATTAGGATTACAGCACACACAGAGGGAGAGCAACTTTTCTCTGCTCAGGTAGTTATTACTCCTCTATATCTTTACATAGCAAATAGCTGTTGCTGTCATATTAATGCTCTGAATATCAAATAGAGCACCTTTAAAGTATTTTCTGTACGTCATCTTCACAAATATGGGCATTTCCACAGCTGCTGTTGAAAACAACTCATTCAAAGAGGTAATCTCATACGAAATATGTGAGCACACAGCATGACGCAAGTGACAGATATATACAAACACCTACACAAGTAGAGCGTAGTGCGTCTGACTGCAGCAAGAGAGGAAATTGCAGTGCCCACTCACTGTTACTCCGCCTTGAAGTGAGCTCTCGCTGCTCAGTATTGCAAGCATTTTGAGAAATGAACAGAGCGCAGGCTTAACTGCCAAGTTTTACTACAGGGTTTCTGCATCATTTCTGATCTCTTACACTAGATAAACAGTGTAGTAGGACGGATTAAAACACATTTATCAAGCATTTAGTGCTTTTAGACCAGATTAATACGTACATGTATATATCTGTCTGTCTGTCTGTCTGTCTGTTACAAGTTGGACAGTGTAAAGTGGACTCTGCTGTGCTGTGATAGAGCCCAGCGTGGGGTCGGACAGAGATGAAGCACTGCTAATACTCAGAGTCTTGGTTTTTGCATGTCCTCAAACTCACCAACCCCAGCATCCCCTGAGGAGACATGACAGATCCCCAACAGTCTGGAGAAGATTGTGTACCTACTCATAATAGCTTTATTATAGTAATGGTGATGGGTATGGGCTGATTTACAGTATTAAATAACCTCTGAATCATGTTGCACTCTAGGTTAGTTGAATGAAATGTCCCTAGTTTCACACATTTGTTGAACCTTTAAGGCTGCTATTGTAAGTTCAGCCCAGACTCAGTGAATTTTTATGTTTTGTGCCATCCATTTCTGATAACTTTGGGAGGCCAAGGCCTGCTGCTGTGAGATTAACTATGTATAAAATCAAAGCAACACTGGATCCCTTTAAAAGAACTAATGCCTTTTATAACCCCTCCTTTAACTTTCTGTGTCCAGATGCTGTCTTACTCCTCAGACAATAATAAACAAAACGGGGGCAGCACTTCACAGCAAGCACATGGCACATACATGACATAAGAAAGTGTGCACTAGCCACACACGACCGGCTAGACTGGCTGTGAGATAAACACCCTTCAGTCCATCCTGTTGCAAAATGCACAACACACAAACATGATATGACCATCACACATCAATCCCTAAACGGTTAACACTGATGTCAATGGTGCACAATTGGAATACTGTAAACAGAGGTATTTTGTGTTCTGAGAAACCATTATTTAATTATGAAGTAAAGTTTTTACAAATTGGGAGGTATGCTAGGGATGCACTGATTCGTCTTTCAAGTCCTGATACTGATATTTGGGGCTTTGGATTTTGGCCGATACTGAGTGCCGATACCATGTGTGGAAGTGACTGGGATCATTCTTTTATGTGTAAGGCAACACCAGCCTGACTTTAACGTTGCTTTCCTAACCTTGTAAAACAAAACATGACCAATAAATATATGGACATACATTTATTTAATTGTACAAGTTAAAAGGTATAGAAGTAGTAGTATAAAAGTAGTACAAAAACAGCATTTCTGCAGATGCATTATTTGATCACACATTTTTAACAAGAAGCTATATTGTGTAAAACTGTAGCATCTGTGACACATTTCTGGAAATGGGCTGTTAAAAGTACTTCAAAATCAGTTTCGTTTCCAGAGTCCTATTCATTGAGAATTACACCTCCACTTCAGCAGTTACAGTAATAGCCTCCATGTATGTACAGTACTTACTATCACTAATGTGTGCTTACAACAGGAAAAAAAACTCTTCAGGAACTGAATGGGTGCATTTGTATTTTGACAAATAGACCTTTTTGAGATTTCACTCAGCAATTCTATTTTAACCCAAAACAATCACACGTTTATGTTTATTTTTGTGACAAATGTGGGATGGAGGAAAATGGTACGTCAAACAGTGCAATTTAATGAGATTTTGAAGGCTGGAAGAGCTGTGACAGTCCGCCGATGGCTGGCCAACATTAATATGAAGTAAACATCTTCAAAGCTTGGAGAGACCGTTATATGTTATATTACAGCAGCACTGACCTCTGGGCTTGTTTTATGTTTTTTATGTTTTATGTGTGTAATGCACAATCACCATGGCTTTACATGGCACTGCACAAACGAAACAATATGTGCAACACTGTTGATTTGATAAGGAGTACAGTGTCAGGTGTATAGTGTAACACACCATATTTTATCTGATTCTTTGATTATCGATCAGTAAACACATTTTGAGGTGTTTAGATTTGCCATTACTGACCATCCTTTCCTTCCTTTTAGACGGTTTTATATTAATGTATTATTTGTTAATGTACTGTAACTTAAATTATCAAAGATCTGCTACTGATGAGATGAGCTGATTTAATGTTTTTGCAAATACTTGTAAGGCTAAATCTTCATTCATCCTTCCTTATAAAAGACAGAAATTTATAGATGCATTGCAATAGCTTTTGAGCTTTTACTGAAATTCACACAGCAGCTTGTATTTGTTGCTCATCAACAATGTAAACCTAAAACAGGATTTATTCTCACAGGAAAGGATTGTTGATGCAGCTGATTTGACTTTACAGCTGCCAAGTGTTTACTTGCATCTCTGCATATAGTACAGAACAAATGTACATGTGTGCAATCACTTTTCTAGGATTTCGTGGAAATCAGAAAGTACAACAGCTTGTTTACAGTGTATTACTCACCAGTAATCTAAACTTTAAACTGGCTAAGTCGCTCAGAAAGGTTTGTTGACACTGCAGGATTTGCTCCACAGCTGCTGACTGTTTAGTGATACACGTGTGTGGATAAATACTGTACTTGTAAATGCACCACAAATGTGTCACTGCACATGTTGGAGTTTTACATGATTCACACAAGAATATCAGCACAACAGGCAGTTGGCGTTCACACAGTCATTGTTGCAGCCTGACTGAGGGTGGTGTTTGGAGCACAGAGGAAATGGAAAATGCTAAAGCTGAGTCATGAAGAACCCACAGCTGTCACACATTGCCACCTGGTGGCTTGTGTACTTTAAAAAGAAATGGTCTGACATTGCCTGTAAAGTACACAGCGAATTATTTCACAGTGCTGACTTGACTCCATAATGGCACAGTGTGCAGTAAGAAAACAAATATATGTTGCATATGGTTTACTATGCTTATACATTTCTTAATCATCATTTAAATTTTTACATTTGAGGTTCAGCATCAGCTGAATGATATTATATTATATTATATGATGCTCAGCATCATATAACTGCATTTGCTCTCATTCGACTGCCCATACAGAAAAGATTCTTTCAACTAGACCACCAGTATGTGCAGGAAGGCAGGACTAAATAATGCTTTATTCATATTCTGACATCATCCACGAAAAATATCTACAATATGTCAAAAACTAAATGACGGTTAATTAAGTCTATTATCCTCTAGTGACGTATCATTCAAATTAGAATCAACAAATACGCAGCTGGTCTGAAATATAACTGTTAATTATGAGGAAGTTATTAGTGGTATTACAATGGGTTTGCCATCCCTCCATCCCTCTAATCACACATCAGCTGAGTGGGCAGTTGCTGGACAGTCTCAAAGCCAGTGTAGGTGTGGGCCAGTGTTCATCAGCCACATCCGTTTTACACTGTAACAATGGGCTGTGACCCTTTGTCACCCACCTCTCCATAATCTACGTCAGAGGATAACGTGTTGACCTGACAGCTTCACTCACTTGATGAGGGCCCACATCTTCCTGTCTACACTGTTCCGTAAAAGGCTTCAAATGGGCTTTCAAATGACTATGGTACTCATAAATCAGCTGCAGAGAAAAGAGCGATGAGAGACAGTTAGTAGTGAGGGCTCTTACTTTGCACTACCTGTACGCTCAAATGCAGCCACCTGTGCACAAAAGCACAAACAGTTAAGGCGAGACACCCCAGGCAAAAATGGATGAGATTTTGGACTATTTTGATTACATAACATGTCTCCTTTCAGGCCAGTGGGAAAAAAAAACATCCAAAATACACATTATTTAACTACACTTTGTGTTGCTGAGTCTGTAGATTTCTCCTAAATTTAGCAAAAGTTAGCATTAGATAATGACTCATTTGCATATTTGAAGATAAAACTCCAGAAAACTTGAAAAACAACAAAATTTGTCTTTGTTTAAGTTGTTAACTGTGAAAGTTTCATGGTGATATCTATTAAGTTATTTTTTTACTGTATTCACCTGGGAGGAAGAAGACTTTATCAGGTTCAACTTAGGGTCCTTGTTATGGTTCGTATAATTAGCTCAGGTAAGAATTTAACCCATGTGGTCTGTGGAGGGATGTTCCTCTGAACTGTCTGAACACAGTGACTCATTTGTTTGCAGAGTCCTCCAAACGAAGCCCACGCTGCCCTTCCTACGCCTTACAGGGGATTCTGTTTTCCAAACACATAATTGTTTACTTGCTGCAAGAAGTTTAGAAAGAAATATGAGCCCAATGTGCAATTAAATAGGATCAATATGTAAGCAACAATATCCTGTGATTCTTTGATATACTGTAGTTTAATAGAAGAGTTTTACACCCACCACTTGCAAACGATGAGTCAGCATGGCTGATAGTTATAAATTCTATCTAGTCAACATCACAAGATAAAGATGCATTTATATGAGAGGAGCACATAGATTCAACAGAACCACTTGCAATGTTTTTGCATGTCTATGTTAAAGCTAGAGTAGGTAATCTTGAGAAACTAGGAAGAGAATGCTACGAGTGCAGTGTTGACAACTTTTTCCCAATGAAAGTAGCTGGCAGTATTAGCTCCAAAAGTCTTGAATCTAGCAAGAAAGTTGTCAAGTCCCGTCTGGCCTCCCTCTAAAGCAGCTCCCCCAAAATTACCATAATCAACATGAACAAGGAACATGGCTATTGCTAGTACTCTGCTGTCAAGCTGCAATTTCTGGGAGACTCCGGTGGTGCACAAGACAGGCAGGCTGGTCTTCCAGTCATTACATTCTGGCCAAATGAAATGATTGGGCATCCAGGCTTAACACAGTCCTGTGATCTTTTGGGGGTTTTGTTGTCAGAGTATTTAATTTATTGAAAGCTGTCAAGATGTAATGAGAATTTCAACAAATATAACAAAAATATGTTTTTGAAGAAGATTACCATTGGTGTGGTTTGTTTTTGGATGTGAATTTATAAGTATGAGGTTTTTAGTCAGATAAAACAAAATTAACTTAAAGGTGCTAAACACGGGATTGGGTGCGTATCTAATGCACCTCAGTTCCTCTCAGCATGGCGACGGTGAGCTGTAGCTCGCAGCTAACGGCACTGACAACGTTGCTGAACAGTGCAAACAACAGTGAAAGTGCTGATGGAGATAACAGTGTTTATGTGAAGGGGAACAGCAGAGTGAGTGCTATGCTCCTGCAACTGAATATTGAATTAAGCACCTTTAAATCATCAGTACATCTCACTAAATGTGGCATCCTGTATAATGCTGGCAGCTCTCACCAATACAATCAAGCTGTCAGACCCTCTTCTTCCTCTGATGTGAATTTTGAAAGGTCCAATATATGACACATCATCATTCCTCTTCTTACAGGTCACACCTTATTTTTGGCATGTTAGCTGAATGCCCAAACTGGACAACCAGAAAAGTAGCTGCAAATAGGCCTACAGTATATTGCCTTTTTAAAAACAAACCAGAATCGTGCTCCATATGTCATAAATTAAACCTCAAGTTCAAAACAAATGTTGACAGCAAAAACACATGACTAAGTTTTGGGTATGCTGCAGAAGTGGCGCTCACCTTCCGTCCTGGATCAGGATGAGTCAGGAAGCAGTTTATCAACAGAGCCCTGTGCACAAACATCTGCAGCTTCTGACAGCAGCAGCTGGTGTAGGACTCACCTTGAACTAGCAGTAACCTTTAAATGTCTTCAGTATCTGCTGTGTTCAATATAAGACTGTAAAAACTATTTTAAGACCCTTATATACACAACAAAACAACAGAAAATTATGTAAAATTGTCTATAGCTGATGAATGTAAAGTGAAGTCCACTTTTCCACCTTTACCCATGCCTGCCCAAAAAGTCAACCTGTGTTTACATGTTACTATATGGTCAGATATGATAAGATTTCACAGTCATCCAAACCAGGAAGGGAGGGAAGAGGAAGGGAACATGGAGTGGATCTCAGTGGTGTGAAAAATGTAGTCATACTTTTGAAGGGTACATTTGCCCTCTGCTGGTCTGTGTGGAGCAAATGCAGTATATTTTACAGTAGAGAGTACATTTTTAAGAGGTGCTCACAGCAACTTTATCCTCTCAGGAAATGTAGTGGCGTCATAAAAACTTATATGAAGAGTGTTTTAACCTTCCTGCCTTTTACAGTCACGCAAACTGTAGATATAAGAATAAACTGTCTAGGATTGTGTCAATGGCAAACACAATAGTTGGTAAACCCCAAAAGCCCTTGGCTCAACATTTTACAGAAAGGACTAGGAAGAAAGCGAAGAGTATAGTTAACTCCCATCCTTTCTTCAGACAGTTTGAGCGCTTGAGCTCCGGGAAGCGCTGTACAGTCCCTCTGGCAAATAAAAATGTGTTTAAAAAGTCCTTCATCCCCTGTGCCATAAATATTGTTAACTCAGCAGACTGAGCAGATCTAAGCCACAGACACTGATATGAACTGTTTCAATGTGTAACATAACCTGTCTATGTATCTGTTTTTACGAACTGCTTGTCTGTTTTTCAATGTTGTTTTCCGTGCTTGGTGAGCTGAAGTCAAATTTCCATCCTGGTTGACAATAAAGATTTATTGAATTGTATTATTGTATTGTAAAAAAAAAAAAAGGCTACATATATAATTTATTTCTGAAAACAGATTTTTGTACATAATTGTTTTAGTATTTAGTCAAAACTATTATTTACAATCCAACCCTTGATTTAAAGGGAGAATTCATATGTTTTGCATTTAGATTAGACAACTCACTAGTTATAATGTTGGAAACTGGAATAAAATGGTTATCAAAAAAGAGATTTTCACAGGTACATTTGTAAGACATCAGTTTTTTTTTTCATAAACACTAAAGAAACATCAATAGAAGAAGGAAAATAAATATAATTCTTGGTGACACTTTGATCCCACTATGATTTCTCACTTTCATTACTTTTCTTAAAAGACAATCAAGTGTTTGGTATTGTAGTGGAATGTATTAGTATTGATATTAGCATTAGTATTAGTATTGCTATTAGTATTAGCAGGCCCAGGCTACATAGCCGAGGCTATACAGGGGAAATGACAGCTGATAAACAAAATCATACAACAGATTGCTTAAATGATGATATGGGATGATACAACTGAAAACCTCACTAGTACCATTTGAAGGCAGTGTTACCACAGTTAAAAGTTCCTACAGGAGTACATACTGTCAAACATGTTCATGGTTTTAAAAGTCGAGTTTATTAAATGCCATTGCTGCGATAAAGAGTCCCGAGGCGAGCAGGAAATCAGCTGGGATGGGATGGGATGAATGTTCTAGGAATGTTCTAGTAAAATGTCATTGTGTGTGGTATTAACAGGCTCAACGCTATGCTACTGATTCATGTTGGAGATATATTGGCGATTTTATTTCTGCATTTGTGTTTCTTATCTTGTCATCTCGTAGATTTACCGTTTAGAAACGATTACCGTTAGTCTGATCAGTGGTTGGTTTGAACAGCGTCACGACTGGAGCAGTCACCTGGATCTCTGATTGGCTCAGAGCGCTGATCCGGGTACTGCGCTAGAACGAGCCCATTAGCTAAAGGTACCAATATGGCGGAGGTAAGAGGGAAAACAGGGGAGAAGCAATCGATCTTAAATCGATATTTTTAAATCTTGTGTGCCGTATTTGTCATTTCTATGTTATCGATTGAAGAAACGATAGTTTTTGCCTTCTATATAGCGTGTTTCGCGTCATAATTGTCATTTTTATTCCTCTAAAATATGCTTGAATGTCTGGACTGATCCTTCACTACAAGGCCGCTGCGCCCCGCTCGCTCAGCTGCTGTGGTGTAGCGGCTGTGTAAATTGATACGTAAAATTTACGTTAGCTTGCTGGTTAAAGGAAATAACAGATTATATCGTGTTTGTTATGAATGGAAATTTATCGTTTCTATTTAGGATAAATCAGCGGCACGTGTAGTGTAAAGATCATCCGACTCCATCGATTGTAGTACCGAGCAAACGAAATTTGTGTTTACATTTGTCGGTGCATAACGTTAACAGTAAGCTTTGGGGTTAGCTTGTTGGCTAGCTAACTGTTACAGGAGCCGACACTGCGTAAATCGTAATGTCCTCCTCAAGCTATTCCTCCTCTATTCTTACTTCGACCGGTTCGTACGAAATGAGTCGTTACATTTCTATCATATAAAGGTACGTTTTGCTCCCAGTTGTCCTCGGTGTTTAGCGTTCATCCGCTGCTAACGTTTCACTAGCCACCTATTAAGGTAACATTAGCGGTAAATGCAGCTTCCCTGCCCCACTACTATCGGTAGTCATAATACAGACTATTCAAGGCATTTTGTTCGCCCTCTTGATTGAGGAGAATGAGGTTAAAGCGCCAGTATAATAGTTGAACCTACCTTTCAACTATTAGGCTTACTTAACGCTCTGGTTTTATTCTTTTGCAGGCTTCCCTAGGGAGTTCAAGTCCAGGTAAGAAAACCATCTCTGTAAATTGAGTATTAGTAAACACAGCTTATGATATACTTAATTAAATGTATCTTTATTTTAATGACACATTTTACATAACATACATGTCAAGTTGAAATTATATGGGCTATTACATGTTTGTCAGAGGAAGTGTCTTTGAAATTGTTAAATTTAATGCTTTTCTAATGGCAATATTGTAACTATATTCATGCATTTTCAATTTTCAGTGGGATAAAAACATAATCTGTGTTATAAGACTGAGACATTTAAGAATGGTTTTCTTTCTCTGTCACTCAGTTGGCTCTTTATCGTCAGAGGACCATGACTTTGACCCAACAGCAGAAATGTTAGTTCATGAGTATGATGACGAGAGGACTCTGGAGGAGGAAGAGTCTCAGGAGGGAGGGAGGAATTTCAGCTCAGAGATTGCAGATCTTGAAAAGGTAAACTAATAAAAGCACAAAATGCACATAAACAAGATTTACTTATGTAAATGTATCAAATTCAGTGATTTTTAAACAGTGCCATATGTGTGCACGCAATAGATTCCTATGCATTGTTAATGCAAAATGCTGAGCGCAAGTCTTCTTGATGCAGTAGGGATGCAAATATTGACACTGTGTTGTCACTGGAAAATAAGTGTGGTGTTGTAAAACGATGACAATTGATTGTGACCTTTATGATAAGGGGAAGCCACCTGATTATAGCTGTATATGTTTCAAGTCATGAAGGTCAACTAAGTTTAAGTGCATATAATCTATTAATTTTGTTCATAAATTGTCTCTTGGTGACAGCAAATTACAGCATACCTTTATTAAGTTAAAGTAATTGACTTTTAACAGGATTTTGCTCTTTTGGTCAAAACAAGCTAACTAACTTAGATCTACTAAGTGGAATGCTTAAGGTATTTAAATCTGAATGTTTTAATGTAATATGGATAATTCACGGAAAATGCACAATAGCTTCACATAATTTGCAAATTTTGCCTCTTGTTTTTCTACCAGGAGGGGAACATGCCCTTGGAGGAGCTTTTGGCTATCTATCGCTATGAGGCCTCAGCAGGCTCCAGTATAGACAGCTCCTCTGGGGACCTGACTGATGAGCTGCCTGACATGACTCTGGACAAGGTAATAATGATAACTGCTGTAATGTAGAATGTGACCAAAATAATTATAAACAAATATATGTATTTTCTATATGTTATTCAGACATTCTGTTGAGTACTCTTGGGTTACCCCAATATACAATGGATATTATTCTTTCTTTCTTTCTAGGAGGAAATAGCTAAAGACCTGCTGTCTGGGGACTATGAGGAGGAGACCCAGTCCTCAGCAGATGATCTTACCCCTTCAGTCACCTCCCATGAGGCTACAGATTTCTTCCCAAGAACACTTCGATGTAAGTGGCACATGCTTATCATGTCTTGTCTGTAGTTTTGCAGTATAGTCATGTAACGTAATACTTTGCCATGCAATAATTAATGAAGAAGTTACCAGATTCAAGACATTAGGGCTGCAACAATTCATCATAAATTAATTTCTGTTCATTATTTTTTTAGTACATTAATTGTTTGATCTATTAAATGTCAGAATATAGTGACGTTTCCCTTCACAATTATCTAAAGTCCTTGATGATGCCGTTCAGTGTCTTGTTTTGGCTCATCAACAATCCAAAACTGTTGGGATATTCTGTTTGTTTTCACATATGACAAATAAAAACAGTACATCTTCACAGTTCAGAAGCTGGAAACTAGTGAATGTGCATTTTTGTTTGAAAAATGACGTAAATATTGATCAGTTATTGAAATAGGTGCTGATTATATTGTTTTAGCTTTACTAGTCATGTATAATAAAATCTAACATTGTGTAGTTTCCAAAATTTCTAAATAAAAAAAAAAAAAAAAAAAAAGAAATGAAATAGCTCAACCAACTTCAAATTTCTATCAGTATTAAACATTTCCAACCAATGTTTGGTTATAAGAAATTACCTGTACATTTTTGTTGTGCTGCACTCACAAAATGTACAATGTATTTTCTTACAGTTGACCAGAGTACTATAGTAGATTAAATGTGCAACTGATTGTTTTCATTATTGACTTACGGGGTCCCAGCCGATCCTCAAAAAGTCTTAAAATATCCTAAATTTAGTTTTTGATATTCAAGGTTTGAAAATTTCTGGAATAGAAGGAGGGGAGGCGTTAAGTCTGGCTCTGCGAGGTAAAGGCATTTAGATGCCCCTGTCGGCTTCAGGTTGCTTGGTTCTCGGCCTTGCTTCCTCGTCGCTCTGTCCCTGGTGCTTTCGTTTAGGGATTCCCTGAGGCGTGCTTGTGGCCGTTATTGCTTTGACGTGTCATTGCCTGTCTGTGCCAGACAGCATCCGGGCAGGTTGGCAGCTGCTGATGTGCGCCACGTTTCAGCCTCAACGCTACTCACAAATTAGCATCTCGACCAGACAACCATATATTTACCTACTGTAGTACCAAAATGGATACCAGGTGTGATAGGTAAAGCATCAGACCTTAGCAAACAGGAGGTGCCATTCAATTCAGTACGTCAAAGTATTTATTTATTGTTTATTGTTTTATCAGCCAACGCTATCTCTGATGGTGATAAAGAGTCAGAGTGTGATGAAGATGGCCCAAGCCCAGAAGACTCCAGAAAGGTAACTGGCACATTTTAGAACACATTAAGAGGGATAAATAAATGTTTTACGTTGATTCAACACTGATGTGCTAAACATGTACTGTGTTGTTTTTGTTTGATTTTTATCATAGGAAATAATGGTGGGAACACAGTACCAAGCAGAGGTTCCTTCTGGCCTCTGTCACTACAAAGATGGGGAGAAAGGTGACTGCTGCTTTGTTGTTTTCAGCATGTGTGTCTGACAGCTCTTTAATGTGCGCTTATAATGTTTATATATACAATGAAGACATGATACATAGATAAGGTGATCAATCTTACTGTAATGTACTTTGTTATGCAGTTTATGAGGATGAAGATGAGTTACTATGGAGCCCAGGGAAATTGCCAGAAAACAAGGTTAGGACTTTCCTGTCTGACGTGTTGTCACGGACAACAGATGAAAAGACAGGATGCGACAAACCATGGATGCATATTCGAGATGATGAGCAGGTCAGTCATGTATTTATTTATCAATCCTTTCATGTTGTAGCATAATGATGAGCATGGCATTAATAATGTATGTGAGCTTAACTAGTGAACATCAATTTACATTGACTTTCATTCACAGTATGCGAGGGGTGTCACGATTCTCCAAATCCATGATTTGATTTTACTTTCAATTTAAAGGTCCCCATTTGTTTTGATTTAAACATTTTTTTCCAGTACTGACTGCTTTGCCATTGTCAGACTATCAAGTCGTGATTCGTAAAGATCAACACATCATTGGTTTTATGCCCTGACATCTGACATTTACATATTCAAGTTATTTTTAAAAGATTCATGGTAGCTAGTGTAATATAACGGCCATATTTTTTGGGGAATGTGCGACACTGAGGCCTTATGGTCAAATTGAAATGATTTATTTAAAATTTAATATAATAACTTATTTCACCACCCGATTTGGAACAAACAAATAAAAAAG
Source organism: Pterois miles (assembly GCA_947000775.1). NCBI lineage: Eukaryota > Metazoa > Chordata > Actinopteri > Perciformes > Scorpaenidae > Pterois > Pterois miles. Next base: position 588,759 of record CAMQGK010000334.1, read on the forward strand.
TACCACTAGGTGGCAGAAGCTACAAGAACAGCTTGAGTTTCCTCTCCTGTAAAAAGACACCTGGTGCTGTTGAGTCAGTCAAATCTGTTTATGATGTTCTACAATGCTGCGAACATGTCTAGCCATATTTGTCATGGTGCCTGAGTTGGTGTTTGGTTTAGCATTGCCTATGAACTGTAGTTTTTCTGTCAACGCTCATGGGGGAAGGCAAAATGTTGCCACACCAGTGGCTTCAGGCAAGCGGGAGCATTTTCCATTTCTGTTGTTTCTCTGTCATCTCTGACTGGCCATGGTGTCTCGAAACGCTGCAGACTACCTGTAAGCTATGCTCTGTCGTCTTTGAAGCGTCTCTCGGGACGCTTGCAAGTAGGCAGGGATGGAGAAAAACATACTAGGAGAATCCCAAATCCTGCTTTTGAGTTCAAAGTTCAAAATCAAAAGCTCATTTTGATTGATTTTTGATCAAGATGTTGATACCGGTACCATATACCGTAGCAATTGTGTTTTGAATTCTTCAGATTATTTCTTTCTAAGGTACATGCTATTTGTTTGGCCAACATTCCAGTCTTGACCACTCCACTCTTTCCACATAGGCTTTATATGAACTTGTCAAGTGCAACTACAACATCCGCGAAGCACTAGAGAGGCACTGCAACCGTATCAAGTCCTCAAAAGGTAAGCACATGAAACGGTTTCCTACCGCATGCATGTAGAACCTCGTAACTTCTCACATGAAGCAAATGTCAGTGGTACGCTGATAGCAGTTAATACATTTTGGGCTCCCAGCAGTGTCAGTATTTCTTGTGTATTGCTGTTGCATTTGCAGTCAAGTTGCTCACTCTGTCAAACTTAACTTTAAGATTTCTGGTTTGTCACAGTTGGTACTTAAGTTAAACTGAATAACAAGATTGTCTGATATTATTTCGGATGTAGTGTTGAAGATTTGTTCTGACAGCCAAATTATCTTTAATCACAAAGTAAAACATTGCTATGGCATTAATATTGTTGTTAGCAACCTATGAGCATTGGCTGAATGGTTTTCCCAACAAATAATAAAATATGCAACAGAATGTAGATCTCCACCTAGATCTAATAATCTGCTCTGCTTTTGTGGGTGTTAAAGAGAAACTTTACTGATTTTCTACCAGCTTTGTAGTGGAGAGCTCCGAGCGACTACGTGTAGTTCATTTGCGTATACTATTCACATTGCTACGCCATAGGGCTGTCCTGAATACTATTTTTTTGGCTTTGGTGAGAAATATTCAAAGGTATTCAAAGCTTTGGTACAGTGCTGCTGCCACACTAGCGTACTCACACACTTCTACACACTACAAACACTGATATCTATCTGAGAATAATTAATAATAACTCGTGCTGAATATTAATAATTACCATATTTTTCACACTGTAAGGCACACCGGATTATAAGGCACATTAAGCGAAACAAAATGATCAGATAAGTCAAACTTTATTCAATTCATTTAATAACTCAATAACTTCAATAACTCAACATTTTTCAGTTGTAACACTTGAAATACAAAAAATACACTAACTTTTCAGTTCGTTCCTCTACCACAAGTCCATCAAATCCTTCATCAGTGTCTGAGTTAAATAGTTGGACGATTTTAAGTGTGCCTTATAGTGCGAAAAATACGGCAATAATGGTGAGAGGATTTTTCCTTATTGGTTTATTTGGGGATTTATACTATATTATATTATTACATACTTGGATGTAAAAACAACATTCGAATACTGATTTGGACATCGATTACCATGGCAAAGGTCGAAGCTTCTAGTTTTTAAAAGAATGTTTTTTTTTTTTGTTTTTTTTTTCCCAAAACCAGTAGTTTCAATCTGATTGATCATTAGTGTCCACATCAAATATTATGCCAATCCAGCTGTTAGTTTTCAAGATTTGTTTCTTGCACATGAAGTCCAATAATCTTCTGGGTTGATGTAAAATGTACATTTTTATTTACATAAACACAAAAATCATCTCATTAAAGCACACAAAGGAAAACAGAAAAATAAAAAGTCAAATGCATTTTGAATTATTATATTAACAATTATTTCAATTCAGAAAGGAAGTCAGATGTGACACATAGATGATGCTAACCCATGTACATGAACTATTTTTTTAATTTCTGATGAAAAATTCTTTCTTCTATGAGGATCACATACGCATAATGCTTGTCCCAGAATCTGACACATAATTGGTCCATGGCGATGTGAATGTCATCTAATCATGGTTTTTAATCAATATGAATATCCAACTCCACTGGGAGCCAATATAATCCCTCTTTTAACCATTTTGACATGGTTTCCTCTGATAGCAAGTGCATTCTGCTCAGTTCGCATTTGTTATTGCCTAATTATTGGTGAATCAGTTTTCCCCAGCAGTTTCATTATTTGCAAAGCAGCACCCACAGACTTGTCCATTCTTTGCTTACCCTTTTCATATCATGGAAATGTGCACTTGTTTCAATATAAAAGGAAGCGTCAACTCATTGGCATGCAATGAGCTGCACTGATGCTCCTGGTGAATTTTACGTGGCAATTAAAATCCATTCTGTACAGGAACAAATGTTTTTTACAAACCCATACTGTGGTGTATATCCACATGGGTATGGGTTCTTCTGAATATACAGTGCCTTCAACCCAAACTGAAAGGTGTTTAATATTTGTCCCCAATTTACCCACGGAAGAGAAAAAGTATTGGAAACGCCCTTATATCCAACAAAAAACAATCCAATAACGCAACATTGTTGCCTCAAAATCGAGTTTAATCAACACTGAGTCTCCAGAAATATAAAAAAAATCTATTTAGTTTGTACAAAGGTATTTTTTATTACAAGACTGTTATGTGTCATTGCATTGCACAATGTACAGAGCTGTCGTTTCATGATTGACGATCAAACACGATGAGGATTTTTATATTTGATAACATTATCATTTTTATCTAGTTGTTGTCATGTGTTAATCATTCAATGCTATGTGTGAATTTTATTGATTGTTCACCAAAAGTATATTTATGCACGTGTGGTTTAATTTCAGAAAAATCCCCTCCATGGTCTGAAGAGGAATGCAAGAACTTTGAGCACGCACTACAGATGTATGACAAGAATTTTCACCTCATACAGAAACATAAAGTGAGTCTTATTTCACGCTGTTAAGATATTTCCATTTTACACATCTTGAAAATGGACACATTGTGTAACTGAAGGTTTCTCATCCCTTTTTAATTACCTTTTCCCCTTGCTCAGGTCACAACACGAACAGTAGCTGAATGTGTGGCGTTTTACTACATGTGGAAAAAGTCCGAGCGCTTTGACTTCTTTGTGCAGCAGAATCGCTTCGGGAAGAAAAAGTACAGCAGCTATCCTGGTGTAACGTAAGTGTGGCAGAAGAAGAATCAGTTGTCAGTCATTTTTTTGTGTTTTTGCTTCTGTGATGAGCTCTGAAAAATGAAAAAAAAAGTATGCATCATTGGGAAGAAACTTACATTTAAACATGAATCTTTGTATTCAGTGACCTGATGGACAGGCTGGTGGATGAAGCAGAGGGACTGGCAGTGGACAGTTCGTCCTCTGTGTGTTCAGGAGCAGGTGGAGGAGGAAGGCTGGAGACCACCACAGACCAACAGCTCAGTCTGCTCAACTCCATCACTGCCAGCGACCTCACAGGTCAGTTATGGGACTTAGTTCTGCATACTATACCATGACTTTTGTTTGACCTTTTTACATGTCATACTGCAACGTTTTTATGCCAGTTTTTATGTTTTTGCATTGTCAGTCGTTCCCATGCTCATGAACATGATATGTGTGAAAGCCTGGAGGGAATTTCTACTCTCATTCAATGATGAACTGGTTGAATATGGTGTTCAAAGGTCACTGTGACCTCACAAAATACATTTTTTGGTCATAACTCAAGAATTCTTATGCTAATTATGACAATTTCACACTAGTGTCTAATAGGATAAAAATAATGAACTGATGACATATATATATTTTTTTTTTATAAATATGGACATTGTAAATGGACTTGCATTTATTTAGCGCTTTCCTAGTCTTCCAAGTGCACAGAGCACTTTACATGTCAGCATTCACACATTCATACACTGACAATGTGCCGACTGGGGTTAAGTGTCTTGTTCAACATGTGACCGGAGCAGCCGGGGATCTAGCCACCGATCTTCTGATTGATGGACGACATGTTCTACCCTCTGAACCAGTCGCCCCAACATAAACTGCAGCATGACTGGTTGGTGGAGGCATAAAACCACAAGGCTGTAATTCACTAGAATTAGAAATGTATGTCATAAACTATGATATACATTTTTAATGAAATTTTTATGGCATACAATACTAAGGCTGCAGTTGAATAGTCCAAAAATTACATCCCAATGTCTTTCCCTAACCACTTTTCCTTGACCTCCATGGAAAACATCATGAGGTCAAGTTAAGATGTGAAGGAGAATCCAGGACTAGCAAAGACAAGCTAATAGAATCCAACTGCACTTGCTGCATATTTTATTGTTTTTTATGTGACTTAATTCATATAATCAATTTCTCCACAATGTACGATTAAACAGCAACAGCAAAGGCTATCAACACCCTAATGTGTGTTGCTGCCTCAAGAACTGTGGACAGCATTATCTCCTTTCCTTTCTCATAGAAGGGTATAGTGAACTCTAAGCTAAAGGAGATAAGAGAGGAAGCATTGGAGAACCTTTCCTTGGCATTCAGAGAATTTGACCAGCTTTTATCATGGCTGCCACTTAATACTACTAGTACTACTTGGTAACCTTATGAAGCCCCCCCACCACTGCCCAATCAACATGTTTCTTGACCTGAGTATCTTATTGGTTCCAGTTATTCTATCTTAATTGAGTGTCCTGTCTCTTTGCAGCTTTGAGTAACACCGTAGCCACAGTGTGCAACCCTGCAGAGGTTGGTTGCATGGACTCATACAGCTTTCCTCCACTGGAAAGTCTCCATCGTGGGTCCCTGAACCATGACGAATCCCTTGGGTTCCCTTCTAACGGAGCAGACTCCGACTGCCTCAACATGCTTGACGCCGGCTTCTACCACTCTGATCTGGGTCAGCTAGGAGGAGTGTGTGTCAACAAGGACTGCGAGCGGCCCTCCAAGAGACTCAAGATGGCCCTGCCTGACTCCTTTATCAATGACGTGTCTGTGGGTAACCTTGGGGTGGACTTCGAAGCGCGACGGACAACAACGCACCACCACCGAATCACCGGCGCCAAAATGGCAGTGTCCGTCACAGACTTTGGGAGTTTGGCTGGCAGCGGGGAGCCCAACGGGTTTCTGGGAGCACATGCACGGCACCACACACAGCACACTGCGGCACTTCAGTCAGAGTGATCCTCCTCGTCTTCATCCCCTGTTCTTCCCTTTTGAAACCCCTTATCCCGCTTGTACATAAGACTGACCTCACTGGAGAATCCAATTTGTTTAAATTTTATTATATATATATATCTATATATATGTATATGGATATACTTTTTTGTTTTCATTTTTGTGTAATATGACATCAGTGATGTCTATCATATAGAACTAAAATCTTGATTTCTCTCAAGAGTTTATATAGCCATTTATTTTATTCTTGTTTTGCGGTCTTGAGATGTGTAACGTCCATGTACAGTGGGGCCCAGAGGCTGCAGTAGGAGAGTTGTGTATCTTCCTCCCTCACATCTTCAGAGCTACAATATGTTATCCTGCCATTCTTTTCAGCTGCCAAAACTGGCTCAGTTTTCTGCCTCTAGTGTCAGTATTTAGTTGCTTGTCTTTGTTGTTTGAAGTGGTACTTTTTTTTTTTTTTTATTAAGTGTGTGGTTTACAGGTACTTTTTAGTAACCAGGCTGGTGGTTTATTTGTCCCCAAATAAACCTGGCTAGATATTGTATGAAGAGCAACACTAGCATGGAAATTAACCTTGAGTGCAGGAAGTGGGTGACTTCAGCTGCTAAGGCCTTCCAGTTTGGTTTTCTTTTCTTTTCCTTTTCCCTTGTGAAAGCTTGTCTGCAGTTGGTCTGCTTATTTACTTTTTAAACTGTTCAAAGTGGCCAAACTGGAACATGCGAATGTTTGCTACAGTTTTTATTTTTCTCCCATTTAGTTAAATTATAGTCCCAGATTTATAGTTTTTCAATTACATTTTTTAATCAGCTGATGGAGAATACCTGTGCAGAGTGACATAATGGGAGTCCACGTGTTTTACAGTTGGATTTTTTTTTTTTTCTAAGAGGGTATCAGTCAGACAAACCATAACAGCAATATTGCCATGCAAAGATATTGGTTAAATTAATAGTCATTTAAACATAGACATCATCAGGCACTGTAAAGTGAGTATTTATTATATGTATTTTAACTTTTGTGAGACTTAGTTTAATCCTTTCAATCATGCTACTCTTAGGCAAGTTTAGTTGTATGTGTCCTTTAGTTATAGTAAAAGAAAGATTATTTAAGAATATGCTCCTAAATCAAGTAATGCCATTTTCAGACCACTTAGCAAGCTTGGGTAAACCTGCGAGCAGTATTATGTCTTTATTTAAAGCCACTCAGATTTTTGTATTCAACCTCTGCCTAACCTGTACTGACTAGAGAATACCTTCTATGATCTAGTCGACAGATTTCTAGAGTCTAGTAGCAGAAACAGAGCTGTTGTCTTTTGACTGAAGTCCATAATTGTGAATTGTAAAATGTTTAGCGGGTCATCGTCAGTTGATTGGATGCAGTAGTAGTGTTTACTTAATTTATCTATGCATTGTGCTATGAATAATTAGTTTGTTTCAGGGGTACATGGGGGACATGTCTGTCATGTCCATAGATCTAGTAATTCACCATTATATGTGTACAGATAGGATTCATGCTTATAAATCATTATTAAGTTTGATCATCATTTTCCAATCCCAGCATCAGCCCTCTGTGTTTCATGTAAATAATTAGCAAATAGCCTTTAAAAAGTCTATTAACTGACCTCTTACACTTGTGAATCTATGTTGATACAAAGGTTTTAATTTGATTCCTTGTCAAAAGGCAATAATTTGTAGATATGTACAGATATTTTGGGTTTTGCATTTTACCAGTTGACTTGGTGTTTGAATTTTGTTTCCCTCTTTGGAAAGTCATGATCCCAGGACAGAGCTGAAACCATGCATGCCAGCTGTGTCTGTTTCTCAAGTGTACCACTGAAAATGGCTTTACCTGAAGACGTATTGATATTACTCAATGTTGCAATTTTGCCTTCAAAACTTGCAGCCATGTGTAAAAGACGCTCATCTTTTTTTTCTTCATTTTTTTTTTTTTAACATGTCGTCTATATTTGTCTTGATGGTAAAGGGATGGCTGCTGCTCTAAGTTTGTGGAGAGCTAGTTTCTCTTTTAATGCAATGTGCATAATGCAGTAGGTCCTCCAAGCTCTTCTAGCTTTAGCAGTGCAGTGATATTTATTTCAGCTGTGGTTTGTACAAAGACTCAGAAAAACTGTCAGAATGTAAAGGCCATTAAGTAGTAGAAGTAGGTTTTTCACCACCCTGTGAACGCTCGAAAATGTGATATTTTATTGATATCTCTGGTATGAGACTTGTGTGTGCAAGAAAGCACTAAACAAATTTATTTTATATTTTGTATTGTGTTTTGAAGTTTAAAAAGGAAAAAATATAGCAGTTGTGGTTTTGAAAAAGAAAACTCGAGTCCTTTGATGAAAACAAAAACACCTTTGTGAATAAAAACCTACAAAACTTAAAAATGTATATCCAGAAATATAGACAATCAAAAACTTCACTATGAGAAATGTTCAAGAAGCTATCTTTATTGTTTATAAGAATTGTACATAAACATTGAGTTGTTTTTTTTTCTTTTGTTAAACATTCTTTTGTATTTTCTGTTGTACTTTAATACCTTGTGTACAGATCCAGAAATAAAGCTCTGGAAAAGGTTCAGAGACGCCTGCACGTTCTTTATGATCACTCAAGAGATGTGAGAAAATTTTACTGATTCAACACCAGCAATTATTCATACAGGAGAATTTTACCAAATGTATTTGATTAAAAATGTGGTATTTTTGTCAGGGATTTAATGGAGTCCCACTTGGACAATTACTAATTAATACATTGTGGTATAAAGATAAAAGACTATCCACCTATTCATGGTTCATAGTTCATTATTGACTTGGAAAGAGCAAGGTCAGCTTATTTATGTGCTTGTTCTGGTGAAGAGAATCGTGCCATAAAATGTTATGTTATTTTAAAAAAGTCATTGTATAATATGCCAAAAATGTCACAATCATAGTATAGAATGCCATTAAAGGTAATACAAATGTTATAAAAAGTCCTAGTATTGTCCTAGTATTGCCATAAAAATGTAGTACAATAGTACAATATGTCCTAAAGTAAAAAAAAAAAACAACAAAATGCCCTAAACATGTCATGGGAAAAGACGTAGTATAGTATGTAATAAAAAATGTAATGGAAAAAGTCATAGTATTGTATGCCATAAAAATGTCAAGTAAAGTCAGTTCAGTATCGTATATGATGCCATAAAAATGCCATGATACAATATGTCATAAGTCATAAAAATTGCCATCAAAATGTCATGAAAAAGTCCTAGTGTAGTATATCATAAAAAAATCATAATACTCATAGAATAACATAAAAAGTCACTGTACAGTTTGCCATAAAAAATGTCGTGAAAAAGTCGCAGTATAGTATTATATTATAGTATAGTATTACCATAAATATATCATCGTACATGTCATAAAGTTTAAAAAAAATCCTTATTAACTTATAACAATGACATAAAAAATCATAGTATAGGATGTCATATACATGTCATAGTAAGTCTTAAAAATATCGTATGTCATACAAAATGTCATGGAAAAAGCCCGTACAACATACCATAAATGTAAACAGTATAGTATGTCGAAAAATGTCATGAAAAATGTCATAGTCATAAAGAACTCATTGTATAGTACATCAAAAAATACCACAAAACGTCATAGTATATAGAAACATGTCATAAGTCAGTAAACAGTATGTCGGAGCCATTTTTAATCACTGAGCCCATATATTTCTGTGCTTTTATTTTGAAGCCATGTGCTTTTATTTTTTAAGCTTTGACTCTCCTGCCTCGACGGTGTCGCAGGTGTATCTGGTTAGCACAGGACGTTTCTGCTTCGTTAGTTTAGAGTCTGTTTTTAATAACTGTAGTACATAATATTATTGTCTCATCGTCGCTGATGTGGTCGGACTGGACTGTTGGAGCCAACATGCCTCCAGCAACACTTCAAACACGGTAAATACCACAATTTATCGCTGTTTCTTGTACTGTTGGGTGTGGAAAGCTTGCTGGATATGCTGGGCGCCGTCTACATGCTGAACATCAAGACAATTACAAGTATTGACTTGTAAACATTAGCGGAAAAACTCTTCAGCGGCGGGGATGTTTTAAAACAAGGGACACACGTTGACGTTTCACACTCTCTGAACACGTTAATTTGTTGGATTTTAAATGGTTTGTGGACGTGGGTTGAAATGTTTGGACTGTGAATGAACCGTGGACGCCATGTCACGTTACTACTGATGTGTGTGTATGTTGTTGCTAAACACTGTTTACACTTTTTAACCCTCATGCTACCAACTGGGGTTCATACATACTTTTTGTCATAGCTCCCAGGTGCTTTCAAATCATCAATCAAATTTTTCAAACTTGTCAATCAGTTTGTTCTTCATGTCTTCTTGTCAACATTTTCTGTTTTAATTGTTGTTTTTTTGGAAAGACCAACGTGTCAGTGTCCTAGGGGACCCCAGTCAGTTGCAGCCTATACAGTTAAATATTAAATTCAATGATTTGTATGTGGAATTTATTTAACTTTAGCGCTCCTTGCAACAACTATTGCCTGATTTTGAAAAAGATGACACAGAAATGGTAAATATCAAAGGCCTTTTTCCATAAAAATTTCAAGATGAGGAAAAGCATGACAAAAATACACAGCCCCTACTTTAAAACCTTTCATATTGGATGACAGTATTTCCAGCTCCTCCAGCAGCTGCTCTTCTACATCATCTGCTGGTGTGAACAAGCTTTTCAACAAAAGCAAGCTTTGGATAATGAGGGGAAAAAAGTCATTTTCTGTCAAAAAAGGTCATAGTATAGCATGTTTAAAAAGGCAATAAGTCATAGCATGTCAAAAAAATTATAGTAAAGCATGTTGAAAGAAAAAGAAAGGCATAGCATATAGAAAGATAGTTTTAAAAAGTCATAGTATAATGTACTGTAGTGGTGAAAAAAAGCAATGAAACAGTCATAGTATGTCAAAAATTATAGTATACTAAGTCGAAGTATAGCATGCCAAAAACAAAAAAAATAGGAAAAAGTCATCATATAGTATGCTGATATAAAGTCATAGTTCAGTACTGGATGTTGAAAAAAGTCATATTATAGTTTGTTGGGAAAAAATAGTATAGCAAATTGAAATAAAAATAAAGTCACAGTATAGTATGTTGAAAAAAAGGTCATAGTATGTTGAAAAAGGCATACTGCATATCAAAAATATAGTCGTATCAAAAAATCACTCATAGCATAGTAAGTCGAAAAAAGTCATAGTATAGCATGTCAAAAAAATTTGAACGTCATAATATAGCAGGTTGAAAAAAAAATAGTATAGTATGTTGAAAGAAATCATATTATAGCATGTTGACGACAAAGTCATAGTATAGTATGTTGAAAAATTGAAAATAGTCATTTAGTATTCAGAAAATAGTATATCAAAAAATCATAGTGTATGTCGAAAAAAGTGATGATATAGCATGTAAAAAAAGACAGTATAGTGTGTCGAAAAAAGTCATTGTATAGTGTGTTGAAAAAAGTTCTAGTATAGCACTTCGAAAAAAGTCATCGTATGTCGAAAAAGTCATCATATGTCGAAAAAAGTCATGGTATAGTATGTCGAAAAAAAAAGTCATAATATAGCATGTCGAAAAAAGGCATAGTATAGTATGTCGAAAAAAGTTATTGTATGTCAAAAAAGTCATAGTATAGCATGTCGAAAAAAGTCATAGGATAACATGTCGAAAAAAGTCATAGTATAGTATGTCGAAAAAAAGTCATAGTATAGCATGTCGAAATAAGTCATGGTATAGTATGTTGAATAAAAGTCATAGCACAGTATGTCGAAAAAGTCACTATGTCGACAAAAAGTCATAGTATAGTATGTCGAAAAAAGTCATAGTATAGTATGTTGAAAAAAGTCAGAGTATAGTATGTCGAAAAAGTCATAGTATAATATGTCGACAAAAAGTCATAGTATAGAATGTCGACAAAAAGTCATCGTATAGTATGTCGAAAAAAGTCACAGTAAAGTATATTGAAAGAAGTCACAGTATAGCATGTTGAAAAGTCATACTGTGGTATGTCGAAAAAAAAAGTCATAGTATAGCATGTCGAAAAAAGGCATAGTATATTATGTCGAAAAAAGTTAGCGTATGTCGAAAAAAGTCATAGTATAGCATGTCGAAAAAAGTCATAGTATAGTATGTCGAAAAAAGTCATAGTATAGTATGTTGAGAAAAAAAAGTCATAGTATAGAATGTCGACAAAAGTCGTAGTATAGAACGTCGGTAAAAAGTAATAGTATGTCAAAAGTTCAAAAGTGTGTTTAAAGTTGTTGTGTCAAATAAGTTGTTGTTGTCAATAAAGTATGAAGTTTAAAAAGTATGTTGTTGTAAAAAGTTGTTGTGTCAAAAAAGTTAGTATAGCATGTGAAATAAGTTGGTTGTTGTTGAATAAAAGTCTAGGTATGTAAAAAGTCATTTGTTGAAAAAAGTATAGATAGATGTGAAAAAAGTATAGTTAGATGTCGAAAAAGTATAGTTAGTTTTCGAAAAAAGTATAGTATAGTATGTGACAAAAAGTCATAGTATAGAATGTCGACAAAAAGTAGTATAGTATGTCGAAAAAAAGTCACAGTAAAATATGTTGAAAGAAGTCACAGTATAGCATGTTGAAAAGTCATACTGTGGTATGTCGAAAAAAAAAAGTCATAGTATAGCATGTCGAAAAAAGGCATAGTATATTATGTCGAAAAAAAGTTAGCGTATGTCGAAAAAAGTCATAGTATAGCATGACGAAAAAAGTCATTGTATAGTATGTCGAAAAAAGTCATAGTATAGTATGTTGAGAAAAAAAAGTCATAGTATAGAATGTCGACAAAAGTCGTAGTATAGAACGTCGGTAAAAAGTAATAGTATGTCAAAAAAGTCACAGTAAAGTATGTCGAAAAAAAAAAGTCATAGTATAGTATCAAAAAGTCATAGTATAACATGTCGAAAAAAGTCATAGTATAGTATGTCGAAAAAAAGTCATAGTATAGCATGTCGAAATAAGTCATAGTATAGTATGTCGAATAAAAGTCATAGCACAGTATGTCGAAAAAAGTCATAGTATAGTATGTCGAAAAAAGTCATAGTATAACATGTCGAAAAAAGTCATAGTATAGCATGTTGAAAAAAAGTCATAGTATAGCATGTCGAAATAAGTCATGGTATAGTATGTCGAATAAAAGTCATAGCACAGTATGTCGAAAAAAGTCATTATGTTGAAAAAAAGTCATAGCATAGCATGTCGAAAAAAGTCATAGTATAGCATGTCGAAAAAGTCATAGTATAGTATTTCGAAAAAAGTCATAGTATAGTATGTCGACAAAAAGTCATAGTATAGTATGTCGAAAAAAGTCATTATGTTGAAAAAAAGTATAGCATAGATGTCGACAAAAAGTCATAGTATAGTATGTCGAAAAAGTAAGTAAAGTATTTCGAAAAAAGTAATAGTATATATGTTGACAAGAAGTCATAGTATAGAATGTTGACAAAAAGTCATACTGTAGTATGTCGAAAAAAAAGTCATAGTAAAATATGTTGAAAGAAAAGGCATAGTATATTATGTCGAAAAAAAAGTCATAGTATAGCATGTCGAAAAAAAAGTACATAAAAAGTATAGCTATGTCGAAAAAAGTCATAGTATAGTATGTCGAAAAAAGTCATAGTATAGTATGTTGAGAAAAAAAAAGTCATAGTATAGAATGTCGACAAAAGTCGTAGAATAGAACGTCGGTAAAAAGTAATAGTATGTCAAAAAAGTCACAGTAAAGTATGTCGAAAAAAGTCATAGTATAGTATGTCGAAAAAAGTCATAGTATAACATGTCGAAAAAAGTCATAGTATAGTATGTCGAAAAAAAGTCATAGTATAGCATGTCGAAATAAGTATAGTTAGTTGTCGAATAAAAGTATAGACAGTATGTCGAAAAAAGTCATAGTATAGTATGTCGAAAAAAGTCATAGTATAGCATGTCGAAAAAAAGTCATAGTATAGCATGTCGAAATAAGTCATGGTATAGTATGTCGAATAAAAGTCATAGCACAGTATGTCGAAAAAAGTCATTATGTTGAAAAAAAGTTGTGATTGAAAAAATATTAAATAAAAAAAAAAATATTAAAAAGTCATAGTATAGTATGTTGAAAAAAGTCATAGTATAGTATGTCGAAAAAGTCATAGTATAGTATGTCGACAAAAAATCATAGTATAGAATGTCGAAAAAAAGTCACAGTAAAGTATGTCGAAAAAAAGTCACAGTAAAATATGTTGAAAGAAGTCACAGTATAGCATGTTGAAAAGTCATACTGTGGTATGTCGAAAAAAAAGTATAGTTAGATGTCGAAAAAGGATGTTTTTGGAAAAAGTTGGTGCGAAAAGATGTGATGGAAAAGATGGGGAAAAAGTGGTGGGAAAAAGATGGTATGTGTGAAAAGGGTTGAGGGAAAAGTTGTGAAAAAGACAGTAAGTTGTGAAAAGATGTGTTGGAAAAGATAGTTAGAAAAGATGTTGTGGAAAAAGATAGTTGATGGAAATAAGATAGTTAGTTGTAAATAAAAGTATAGAAGTTGGAAAAAGATGTTAGTATGTGAAAAAGCATAGTATAATGTGAAAAAGTATGTATGATGTTGAAAAAAGTCATAGTATAGCATGTCGAAATAAGTCATGGTACAGTATGTCGAAAAAAAAAGTCATAGTATAGCATGTCGAAAAAAGGCATAGTATAGTATGTCAAAAAAAGTTAGCGTATGTCGAAAAAAAGTCATCGTATAGCATGTCGAAAAAAGGCATAGTATAGTATGTCAAAAAAAGTTAGTGTATGTCGAAAAAAAGTCATAGTATAGCATGTTGAAAAAAGTCATAGTAGAGTATGTCGAAAAAAGTCATAGTATAGTATGTTGAGAAAAAAAGTCATTATGTTGAAAAAAAGTCATAGTATAGCATGTCGAAAAAAGTCATAGTATAGTATGTTGAAAAAAGTAATAGTATAGCATGTTGACAAAAAGTCATACTATAGCATGTTGACAAAAAAGTCATAGTATGTCGAAAAAAGTCACTATAGTATGTTGAAAAAAGTCACATATAGCAGTGAAAAAATTCATAGTATAGCATGTTGACAAAAAAGTCATAATATAGTATGGAAAAAAGTCATAGTATAGCATGTCGAAAAAAAGTCATAGTATAGCATGTCGAAAAAGTCATAGTATAGCATGTCAAAAAAAGTCATCGTATAGTATGTCGAAAAAAGTCATAGTTTAGCATGTCGAAAAAAGTCATAGTATTCTATGTTGAAAAAAAAGTCATAGTATAGCATGTCAAAAAAAGTCAGCATATGTCAAAAAGTCATAGTATAGTGTCAAAAAAAGTCATAGTATAGCATGTCGAAAAAAGTCATTATGTTGAAAAAAAGTCATAGTATAGCATGTCGAAAAAAGTCAGTATAGCATTTTGGAAAAAACAGTTATAGTGTACTATTTCAACATTCGATAAAATGACTTTCTATCACCATAGAATCATTTTACATGCTATAATACGAGTTTTGATGATTTTTTTAAATAAAAAAATTAAGTTTATGAAAAAATAAATATATATTTTTTTTTTTATTTGACTTTTTTATATAGAATCATTTTACATGCGTTCTTGATGATTTTTTTCAACATCAAAAAATTTGACGTTTTCATCGAAAAATTTAGACATACTATACTGTGACGTTTCTTTTGTAAAATTTTCCAACATTTCACGAAATGACTTTTTTCCATCATAGAATCATTTTACATGCTATAAATGATGTTTTCATATTTTTTTCAAATAAAAAAGTTGAGTTTATGAAAAATTTTGAAAAATAAAACAAAAAATTTTGAAAAATAAAAATAAAGAAAAATTTTTTAAAAAAAAAAAAAAAAAAAAAAAAAAAAAAAAAAGGAAATAAAAAAAAAAATGAGAAAAAAATTACCTCTTTTCCGCCATAATACGACCTGTTTCATGATTTTTTTCAAAAAAAAAGTGGCATCGTAAAATTAGAAACATTTGACGTTTTTTTTCTCTTTTTTTCCATAAAAACATTTTACATGCCAAAAAATGCTTGTTTCCAAGAAATTTTTTCAACATACAAAAAAATTCATCGAAAAATTTAGACATACTATAGTATGTCGAAAATTTTCGATAAAAACGCCTGTGACGTTATGCTTTTGTAAAAATTTTTAGTATTCTTGCTTCTCACCATAGATCATTTTACATGCTATAATTCGACGTTTTTGTTTTTCCATAAAATTGCGTTTTCATCGAAAAATTTAGACATACTAAACTGTGACGTTTCTTTTGTAAAATTTTCCAACATTTCACGAAATGACTTTTTTCCACCATAGAATCATTTTACATGCTATAATACGACCGTTTTCATGATTTTTTTCAACATCAAAAAATTTGACGTTTTCATCGAAAAATTTCGACATACTATACTGTGACATTTTTTGTGTAAAGTTTTTCAACATTCAATAAAATAACTTTTTTCAGCATAGAATCATTTTACATGCTATAATATGCTTGTTTCCATGATTTTTTTCAACATACAAAAAGTTGACCTTTTCATCGTAAAATTTTCTACATACTACACTGTAACAAATTTCTGTAAATTTATGGTGAATTTTAAACAGTATCTCACTGTTTTTTATAATAATTGTAAAATACTGTTAAATATTCATCCACAGCATGTAAATTAACAGTTAAATCAGTCAGTTAACAATAACAGTAGATAACTGTAATTTAACAGCATAAAACTATGGATTACTGTAAATTTCCGATGTCAGAACAGTATGTTACCGTAATTTAAAAAAAAAAAAAAAAGTAAAATACTGTTAAATATTCATCCCCACATGCCAATTAACAGTTAATGCTTGGTTAAGAATAACAAACTGTAATTTAACTGTATAAAACAGTATTTTCTGTCAAGCGGTGGAGAAAGGCAGGCAAGCACATGGCAGGCAGTTCATGTGGACTTCAAACAAAGAGGTAAAGTTATTTTTTATCTCCCAATACTGTCAGTGTCCGGTATTGTTTAGTCTGCATGATTATTGAACAGTTGACATTATAATATATTTCATTAGGTCTGTTTCAACTGGTCAGGCTGCTAAAATTGGCAAAGTAAGCTCTGTAATTTAGCAAGGTTGAACTAGCTAACGTTAGCAATCTGGTGTTGTTTCTAACCTTTGTAAGGTGTGTTAGCATCTTATCATTTACTCATTTAATTTCATTTCAAAGTTCTGACAAATATAGGCCAGCCTATTAACAGTAAATCTGAGTTACAGCCTTTCATGAAATAGTTTTGTAAATAAGGTAACGTTAGGGTATCCTTAGACTCAATTGAAGCCAGCTGAAAAATAGACAGTAAAGGTAACTATTTTGAAGATCTGCATTTTATTCTCTGTGGTGGCACCTGTGGTGATAAACAGTGGTTCTGGACCTCACTCAACCTGAGGATCCAAACAGTGTTGCCTGTGAGATTTCGTGCTTGCAGAAACAAAATATTAGGCCAGGCTGCTTCACATTCACACATCAAATTGAAGTCTGTTGCGGTAGCTCTGTCTACCTTGTTTTGCAGACCAACTGCTGAGTGAAGTAGAACTATTCCTTATGTAACATACAAGAGAAAAGAAAGGGTTGTTTATATTATATCTGTTAATTAATTTCACCAAAATCCTTCCCATGGTGTTTTTGATCATTTCATTGTTGTTGTTTTGCCCTCAACCTGACACGTTTATTTATCTTGGCTTTATATTTTGTATTTCCTTTAAATTCACAGTCAGCGCTTTTATTTTGAAAGAGAATAACAACAGACGGGAAGACATAGGTTGGACAGACGGGAAGCTGTTTTAGTGTGTGACGGCGCGGAGCCGAAACCAGAGACTGTGATTTAACTTCTGATGCCGCACGGACCAACTGACTTCTTCCCCAGACCGCCGAAGTCTCCGAAGTCTGTGCGCAATCTCTGGTATCGGTTGCTGGCGCTGCTGATACCTACGGACTGAACTGTTAGCCGTTAGCCAGTGTCATGGCGGCAGGAGACGGAGCGGCTTCTGCTCATGTTGGTGACATTGAAGAGGACGTTTCACAGTTGCTGTTTCCTAAAGTGTGTTTTTGTTTTTGGCTGTGAGAGGAATAAAAGCCTTGGCAGACAGCACCTTCTGTTTCCATCATCCCACTGTGTCCAGTCGCCTATTTTGCACCAGAACACAACGCAGGGTAGTCGGAGTGTGCGGCCCGCCCCGGCTACACTTATTTGTGGGGATTTATAGGAATTTAATGCAAAATAGCAGATTTAATATCATTTGTAAATAAAATGGTGTATACTGTAAAATTATCACAACACAGTTATCCGACTGTCATGTACTGTAATCCAAAATACGGTAGTATACTGTTAAAATAAATAACTGTAGATGTGCTGTAAAATTACCATACCCACCCACTGTTATCCTACGGTAATATACTGTAATTGAAAATACAGTACTATACCGTTAAAATAAATTACAGTCGGTGCATTGTAAAATAACAGAAAATTACTGGCGTCCCTGCTGCCAGTAATTTACTGTTATTTTACAGTGAAATTCTTTGGCGAATTTGTGGCCGGTTGCTCAGCTGGTTAGAGCGTGGTGTATACTATGACGCCAAGGTCGCGGGTTCGATCCCCGTAGGGAGCTGTTTTTATTTTGGGGGCGGCAGTAGCTCAGAAAAAAAATTTTTAGATTGGGGGGAAGGAGGAGGGGGGGGAAATTTTCAGCATTCCATAAAATGACTTTTCTCACCATTGATTCATTTTGTGATGTGTGTGTTGGGTCTGCATGTACCGTACATGTTAACAACAGAGTGTAAAATTGAATTTCCTGTGGTTGGTTTTCTTCTTCTTCTTCTTCTTTAGAGTGTATACTATGACATTTTTTTTTTAATTTTTATCCAAAAAAATTTTACCCCAAAAAAAATTCTTCATGATTTTTTTCAACATATAGAGATTTGACGTTTTCATGGTAAAATTTTCTACATACTATACTATGACATTTTTTTTAAATTTTTCAACATTCGATAAAATGACTTTTTACCACCATAGAATCATTTTACATGCCATAATATGACTGTTTTCATAATTTTTTTCAACATATAGAAATTTGACGTGTTCATGGTAAAATTTTCGACATACTATATACATACTATGACATTTTTTTTTTTTAATTTTTCAACATTCGATAAAATGACTCTTCCACCTCAGAATCAATTTACATGCTATATACGACCGTTTTCATGATTTTTTTCAACATGCAAGAAATTGACGTTTTCATGGTAAAATTTTCGACATACTATACTATGACATTTTTTTTTGTAAAATTTTCCAACATTTCACGAAATGACTTTTTTCCACCATAGAATCATTTTACATGCTATAATACGACCGTTTTGATGGTTTTTTTCAACATCAAAAAAATTTTACGTTTTCATCGAAAAATTTCCACATACTGTACTATGACTTTTTTTTTGTAAAATTTTCCAACATTTCACGAAATGACTTTTTTCCACCCTAGAATCATTTTACATGCTATATGCTTGTTTCCATGATTTTTCTCAACATACAAAAATTTGACGTTTTCATGGTAAAATTTTCGACATACTATACTGACATTTTTTTTTTATTTTTCAACATTCGATAAAATGACTTTTTACCACCATAGAATGCCATAATATGACTGTTTTCATGATTTTTTTCAACATATAAAAAATTGATGTTTTCATGGTAAAATTTTCGACATGCTCTACTATGACATTTTTTTTTTTTAAATTTTTCAACATTCGATAAAAAAACTTTTTTAACCATAGAATCACTTTCCATGCCATAATATGATTGTTTTCATGATTTTTTTCAACCTGCAAGAAATTGACGTTTTCATGGTAAAATTTTCGACATACTATACTATGCATGCTATACATGCTATAATACGACCATTTTCATGATTTTTTTCAACATCAAAAAAATTTGACGTTTTCATCAAAAAACTTTCCACATACTATACTATGACGTTTTTTGTAAAAGTTTCCAAAATTTCACGAAATTAGTTTTTACCACCATAGAATCATTTTACATGCTATAATACAACCGTTTTCATGATTTTTTTCAACATCAAAAAAATTTGACGTTTTCATCGAAAAACTTTCCACACCCCATACTATGACGTTTTTTTTTGTAAAATTTTCCAACATTGCACGAAATGACTTTTTTCCACCATAGAATCATTTTACAAGCTATAATACGACCGTTTTCATGATTTTTTTCAACATCAAAAAAATTTGACGTTTTCAACAAAAAATTTCAAAATACTATACTATGACGTTTTTTTTGTAAAATTTTCCAACATTTCACAAAATGACTTTTTTCCACCATAGAATCATTTTACATGCTATAATACGACCGTTTGTCATGATTTTTTTCAACATCAAAAAATTTGACGTTTTCATGGTAAAAATTTCGACAAACTATACTATGACGTTTTTTTTTAAAATTTTCCAAAATTTCAAAAAAAAATTTTTTCCCCCAAAAAAAAATTATAATTCAAAAAAAAAACCGGTCGTTGGAATTATTTTAACCAAAAAAAAAAAAAATAAAGAAAAATTTCGACAAACTATACTGACTTTTTTTTAATTTTTCAACATTCGATAAAATGACTTTTTACCACCATAGAATCATTTTACATGCTATAATACGACCGTTTTCATGATTTTTTTCAACATACAAAGATTTGACGTTTTCATGGTAAAATTTTCGACATACTATACTATGACATTTTTATTTTAATTTTTCAACATTCGATAAAATGACTTTTTTTTTTTACCATAAAATCATTTTACATGCCATAATATGCTTTTTTCCATGATTTTTTTTTCAACATACAAAAAGTTGACGTTTTTATCGTAAAATTTTCGACATACTATACTATGACGTTTTTTTTTTGTAAAATTTTCCAAAATTTCACGAAATGACTTTTTTTTCCACCATAGAATCATTTTACATGCTATAATACGACCGTTTTCGTGATTTTTTTCAAAATAAAAAAAATTTGGGGTGGTAAAGGGAAAAATAAAAAAAATAAAATTTGATTTTTTTTTTAAAAAATTTCCAAAATTACGAAATGACTTTTTTTCCACCATAGAATCATTTTACATGCTATAATACGACCGTTTTCATGGTTTTTTTCAACATCAAAGAAATTTGACGTTTTCATCGAAAAATTTCGACATACTATACTATGACGTTTCTTTTGTAAAATTTTCCAACATTTCACAAAATGACTTTTTTCCATCATAGAATAATTTTACATGCTATAATACGACCGTTTTCATGATTTTTTTCAACATCAAAAAAATTTGACATTTTCATCGAAAAATTTCCACATACTATACGATGACATTTTTTTTTTAATTTTTCAACATTCAATAAAATGACTTTTTTTTTTTTTACCATAAAATCATTTTACATGCCGTAATATGCTTGTTTCCATGATTTTTTTCAACATACAAAAAGTTGACGTTTTCATCGTAAAATTTTCAACATACTATACTATGACTTTTTTTTGCAAAATTTTCCAACATTTCACGAAATGACTTTTTTCCACCATAGAATCATTTCACATGCTATAATACGACCGTTTTCATGATTTTTTTCAACATCAAAAAAATTTGATGCTATCATCGGAAAATTTCGACATACTATACTATGACGTTTCTTTTGTAAAATTTTCCAACATTTCACAAAATGACTTTTTTCCATCATAGAATCATTTTACATGCTATAATACGACCGTTGTCATGATTTTTTTCAACATCAAAAAAATTTAACGTTTTCATCGAAAAATTTCGACATACTATACTATGACTTTTTTTTTTAATTTTTCAACATTCGATAAAATGACTTTTTACCACCATAGAATCATTTTACATGCTATAATACGACCGTTTTCATGATTTTTTTCAACATACAAAGATTTGACGTTTTCATGGTAAAATTTTCGACATACTATACTATGACATTTTTTTTTAAATTTTTCAACATTCGATAAAATGACTTTTTTTTTTTACCATAAAATCATTTTACATGCCATAATATGCTTTTTTCCATGATTTTTTTTCAACATACAAAAAGTTGACGTTTTTATCGTAAAATTTTCGACATACTATACTGTGACGTTTTTTTTTGTAAAATTTTCCAAAATTTCACGAAATGACTTTTTTTCCACCATAGAATCATTTTACATGCTATAATACGACCGTTTTCATGATTTTTTTCAACATCAAAAAAATTTGATGCTGTCATCGGAAAATTTCGACATACTATACTATGACTTTTTTTGTTAATTTTTCAACACTCGATAAAATGACTTTTTTTTTTTTTACCATAAAATCATTTTACATGCCATATTATGCTTGTTTCCATGATTTTTTTCAACATACAAAAAGTTGACGTTTTCATCGTAAATTTTCGACATACTAAACTGACATTTGTTTTATAGAATTTTTCAACATTCCGTAAAATACCTTCTTTTCACCATAGAATCATTTTACATGCCCTGATATGACTGTTTTCATGATTTTTTTTTCAACATCAAAAAATTTTGACGTTTTCATCGAAAAATTTCGACATACTATACTATGACTTTTTTTGTAAAATTTTCCAACATTTCACAAAATGACTTTTTTCCACCATAGAATCATTTTACATGCTATGATACGACCGTTGTCATGATTTTTTTCAACATCAAAAAAATTTGATGTTTTCATCGGAAAATTTCCACATACTATACTATGACGTTTTTTTTTTTGTAAAATTTTCCAACATTTCACGAAATGACTTTTTTCCACCATAGAATCATTTTACATGCTATAATACGACCGTTTTCATGATTTTTTTCAACATCAAAAAAATTTTACGTTTTCATTGAAAAATTTCGACATACTATACTATGACTTTTTTTTTTAATTTTTCAACATTCGATAAAATGACTTTTTACCACCATAGAATCATTTTACATGCTATAATACGACCGTTTTCATGATTTTTTTCAACATACAAAGATTTGACGTTTTCATGGTAAAATTTTCGACATACTATACTATGACATTTTTTGTGTAAAGTTTTTCAACATTCGATAAAATGACTTTTTTTTTTACCATAAAATCATTTTACATGCCATAATATGCTTGTTTCCATGATTTTTTTCAACATACAAAAAGTTGACGTTTTCATCGTAAAATTTTCGACATACTAAACTTCATCTTCATCTTCAACCGCTTATCCGGGGTCGGGTCGCGGGGGCAACAGATCCAGCAGGGGACCCCAAACTTCCCTTTCCCGGGCCACATTAACCAGCTCTGACTGGGGGATCCCGAGGCGTTCCCAGGCCAGTGTGGAGATATAATCTCTCCATGTAGTCCTGGGTCGTCCCCGGGGTCTCCTCCCAGCTGGTCGTGCCTGGAACACCTCCTCCCAGCTGGTCGTGCCTGGACAACCCAAACCAGATCCTTCAACCAAAAAAAGAAGCGGCTTTAAACCCAAAAAGTCCCTCACGGATGACCGAGCTTCTCACCTTATCTCTAAGGGAGAGGCCAGCCACCCCCGAGAAAACCCGCGGCCCTTACTCGCGATATAGTTCTTTCGGTCATGACCCAGCCTTCATGACCATAGGTGAGAGTAGGCCCGAAGATTGACCGGTAGATAGAGAGCTTTGCCTTCCGGCTCAACTCTCTCTTCGTCACAACGGTGCGGTACAGCGACTGCAATACCGCCCCCGCTGCTCCGATTCTCCGGCCAATCTCATGTTCCATTGTTCCCTCACTCGTGAACAAGGCCCCGAGGTACTTGAACTCCTTCACTTGGGGTAAAGACTCATTCCCTACCTGGAGTAGACAATCCATCGGTTTCCTGCTGAGAACCATGGCCTCCGATTTAGAGGTGCTGATCCTCATCCCAACTGCTTCACACTCGGCTGCGAACCGATCCAGTGAGCGCTGGAGGTCACAGACTGATGATGCCAGCAGAACCACATCATCTGCAAAAAGCAGCGATGAGATCCTCAGCACACCAATCTGCAAACCCTCCTCCCCCCGACTACGCCTCGATATCCTGTCCATGAATATCACGAACAGGATTGGAGACAAGGCGCAACCCTGGCGAAGGCCAACGCCCACCGGAAACGAGTCCGACTTACTGCCGAGAACCCGGACGCAGCTCTCGCTTTGGGAGTACAGGGATTGGATGGCCCTGAGAAGTGACCCCCTCACCCCATACTCCCGCAGCACCTCCCACAGTATACCCCGGGGGACCCGATCGTCGCCTTCTCCAAGTCTACAAAACACATGTAGACTGGATGGGCATACTCCCAGGCCCCCTCAAGGATTCTTGTGAGAGTGAAGAGCTGGTCCGTTGTTCCACGGCCAGGACGAAATCCGCATTGTTCCTCTTCAATCTGAGGTTCGACTATCGGCCGGACCCTCCTATCCAGCACCCTAGAGTAGACTTTACCAGGGAGGCTGAGTAGTGTGATACCCCTGTAATTGGCACACACTCTCTGGTCCCCCTTTTTGAACAGGGGAACCACCACCCCGGTCTGCCACTCTTTAGGCACTGTCCCCGACTTCCACGCAATGTTGAAGAGGCGTGTCATCCACGACAGCCCCTCCACACCCAGAGCCTTCAGCATTTCTGGGCGAATCTCGTCAATCCCCGGGGCCTTGCCACTGCGGAGCTGTTTAACTACCTCAGTGACTTCCCCTAGGGAAATTGACGACGATCCCCCATCAGCTTCCAGCTCTGCCTCTACAAGAGAGGGCGTATCAGTCGGGTTCAGGAGTTCCTCAAAGTGCTCCTTCCACCGCCCGGTTACCTCCTCAGTTGAGGTCAACAGTGTCCCATCCTTACTGTACACAGCTTGGATGGTTCCCCGTTTCCCCCTCCTGAGGTGCCGGACAGTTTTCCAGAAGCACCTTGGTGCCGACCGAAAGTCCTTCTCCATCGCTGCTCCGAACTCCTCCCACACCCGCTGCTTTGCCTCCTTTACGGCAGCGGCTGCCGCCCCACGGGCCCGTCGGTACCTTGCAACTGCCTCCGGAGTTCTCCGAGATAACATATCCCGGAAGGACTCCTTCTTCAGTCGGACAGCTTCCCTGACCACCGGTGTCCACCACGGTGTTCGAGGGTTACCGCCCCTTGAGGCACCTAAGACCCGCAGGCCACAGCTCACCGCCGCAGCTTCAGCAATGGAAGCTTTGAACATCGCCCACTCAGGTTCAATGCCCCCAGCCTCCACAGGAATGCTAGAAAAGCTCCGCCGGAGGTGTGAGTTGAAGATCTCTCGGATAGGGGCCTCCTCCAGACTTTCACAGTTCACCCGCACTACACGTTTGGGTTTACCAGGTCTATCCAGAGTCTTCCCCCACCCTCTGATCCAACTCACCACCAGATGGTGATCAGTTGACAGCTCTGCCCCTCTCTTCACCCGAGTGTCCAAAACATGCGGCCTCAGATCAGATGATACGATCACAAAATCGATCATCGATCTTCGGCCTAGGGTGCTCTGGTACCAAGTACACTTATGAGCATCCTTATGTTCGAACATGGTATTTGTTATGGATAATCCATGACTAGCACAGAAATCCAATAACAAATGACTGCTCCGGTTCAGATCAGGTAGGCCATTCCTCCCAATCACGCCTCTCCAGGTACCTCCATCGTTGCCCACGTGTGCGTTGAAGTCCCCCAGTAGAACAATGGAGTCCCCTACTGGGGCCCCATACAGGACTCCATTCAGGGTCTCCAAGAAGGTCGAATACTCTGAACTGCTGTTCGGTGCATATGCACAGACAACAGTCAGAGTTTTCCCCCCACAACCCGAAGGCGCAGGGAGGCGACCCTCTTGTTCACCGGGGTAAACCCCAACGTAGCAGCACTCAACCGGGGATTTGTGAGTATCCCCACACCCGCTTGGCGCCTCACACCTTGGGCAACTCCAGAGAAGAATAGAGTCCAACTCCTATCCAGGAGAACGGTTCCAGAGCCGAGGCTGTGCGTAGAGGTAAGCCCCACCAGATCTAACTGATAGCGCTCCACCTCCCGCACAAGCTCCGGCTCTTTCCCCCACAGAGAGGTGACGTTCCACGTCCCCAGAGCCAGCCTCTGCCGCCCAGGTCTGGTCCGTCGCAGTCCCTGGCTTTCACTGCCACCCATATGGCAGCGCACCCGACCCCAGCGGTTCCTCCTGCGGGTGGTGGGCCCACAGGATGGAGAGGAGGGGGTCTCCACGTCGTTTTTTCGGGCTGAGCCCGGCCGGGCTCCGTGGCAAGCCCGGCCACCAGGCGCTCGCTCACGGGCCCTCCATCTGGGCCTGGCTCCAGATGGGGGCCCCGGGCTTCCTCCGGGCCGGGTCACTCCTCCTCTTCCTCGGTTATTCATGGGGATTTTGAACCATTCTTTGTCTGGCCCCTCACCTGAGACCAATTTGCCATGGGAGACCCTACCAGGAGCACTAGGCTCCAGACAACACAGCCCTCAGGTTCATAGGGACACACAAACCTCTCCACCACGTTAAGGTGATGGTTCAACATTCAACAACTGACATTTGTTTTATAAAATTTTTCAACATTCCATAAAATACCTTCTTTTCACCATAGAATCATTTTACATGCCCTGATATGACTGTTTTCATGATTTTTTTCAATATCAAAAAATTTTGACGTTTTCATCGAAAAATTTCGACATACTATACGATGACTTTTTTTTTAATTTTTCAACATTCGATAAAATGACTTTTTTTTTTACCATAAAATCATTTTACATTCCATAATATGCTTGTTTCCATGATTTTTTTCAACATACAAAAAGTTGACGTTTTCATCGTAAAATTTTCAACATACTATACTATGACTTTTTTTTGCAAAATTTTCCAACATTTCACGAAATGACTTTTTTCCACCATAGAATCATTTCACATGCTATAATACGACCGTTGTCATGATTTTTTTCAACATCAAAAAAATTTGACGTTTTCATCGAAAAATTTCGACATACTATACTATGAGGGCTGCACGGTGGTGTAGTGGTTAGCGCTGTCGCCTCACAGCAAGAGGGTCGCAGATTCGATTCCAGCTTGCGGCTCTTCTGTGTGGAGTTTGCATGTTCTCCCCGTGCAAGCGTGGGTTCTCTCCGGGTACTCCGGCTTCCTCCCACAGTCCAAAGACATGCTGTTTAGGTTAATTGATGACTCTAAATTGCCCGTAGGTGTGGATGTGAGTGTGAATGGTTGTCTGTCTATATGTTATCTGTCTCTATGTGCCCTGCGATGGACTGGCGACCTGTCCAGGGTGTACCCTGCCTTCGCCCTATGCCAGCTGGGATCGGCTCCAGCCCCCCCGCGACCCCTAACAGGATAAGCGGTTGACGATGGATGGATGGATGGACTATACTATGACGTTTTTTTTTGTAAAATTTTCCAAAATTTCACGAAATGACTTTTTTTCCACCATAGAATCATTTTACATGCTATAATACGACCGTTTTCATGATTTTTTTCAACATCAAAAAAATTTGATGCTGTCATCGGAAAATTTCGACATACTATACTATGACTTTTTTTAAATTTTTCAACATTCGATAAAATGACTTTTTACCACCATAGAATCATTTTACATGCCATAATATGACTGTATTCATGATTTTTTTCAATATATAGAAATTTGACGTTTTCATGGTAAAATTTTCGACATACTATACTATGACGTTTTTTTTGTAAAATTTTCCAACATTTCACGAAATGACTTTTTTCCACCATAGAATCATTTTACATGCTTTAATACGACCGTTTTCATGATTTTTTTCAACATCAAAAAAATTTAACGTTTTCATCGAAAAATTTCGACATACTATACTATGACTTTTTTTTTTAATTTTTCAACATTCGATAAAATGACTTTTTACCACCATAGAATCATTTTACATGCCATAATATGACTGTATTCATGATTTTTTTCAATATATGGAAATTTGACGTTTTCATGGTAAAATTTTCGACATACTATACTATGACATTTTTTTTTTAATTTTTTAAACATTCGATAAAATGAGTCTTTTCCATCACAGAATCAATTTACATGCTATAATACGACCGTTTTCATGATTTTTTTCAACATCAAAAAAATTTGACGTTGTCATCGAAAAATTTCGACATACTATACTGTGACGCTTTTTTTATAAAATTTTCCAACATTTCACAAAATGACTTTTTTCCACCATAGAATCATTTTACATGCTATAATACGACCGTTTTGATGATTTTTTTCAACATCAAAAAAATTTAATGTTTTCATTGAAAAATTTCCACATACTATACTATGACGGGTTTTTTTGTAAAATTTTCCAACATTTCACGAAAGGACTTTTTTCCACCATAGAACCATTTTACATGCTATAATACGACCGTTTTCATGATTTTTTTCAACATCAAAAAAATTTAACGTTTTCATCGAAAAATTTCCACATACTATACTATGACATTTTTTTTTTAATTTTTCAACATTCGATA
The DNA here is from genome assembly GCA_947000775.1 of Pterois miles. Classification (NCBI taxonomy): domain Eukaryota; kingdom Metazoa; phylum Chordata; class Actinopteri; order Perciformes; family Scorpaenidae; genus Pterois; species Pterois miles. The sequence goes on from CAMQGK010000334.1 coordinate 616,752, forward strand.
AAATGACTTTTTTTTTTTTACCATAAAATCATTTTACATGCCATAATATGCTTTTTTCCATGATTTTTTTTCAACATACAAAAAGTTGACGTTTTTATCGTAAAATTTTCGACATACTATACTATGACGTTTTTTTTTGTAAAATTTTCCAAAATTTCACGAAATGACTTTTTTTCCACCATAGAATCATTTTACATGCTATAATACGACCGTTTTCATGATTTTTTTCAACATCAAAAAAATTTGATGCTGTCATCGGAAAATTTCGACATACTATACTATGAATTTTTTTTTAAATTTTTCAACATTCGATAAAATGACTTTTTACCACCATAGAATCATTTTACATGCCATAATATACTGTATTCATGACTTTTTTCAACATACAAAAATTTGACGTTTTCATCTCAGAATTTTCGACATACTATACTATGACATTTTTTGTGTAAAGTTTTTCAACATTCGATAAAATGACTTTTTTTTAACCATAAAATCATTTTACATGCCATAATATGCTTGTTTCCATGATCTTTTTCAACATACAAAAAGTTGACGTTTTCATCGAAAAATTTCGACATACTATACTATGACGTTTTTTTTTGTAAAATTTTCCAAAATTTCACGAAATGACTTTTTTTCCACCATAGAATCATTTTACATGCTATAATACGACCGTTTTCATGATTTTTTTCAACATCAAAAAAATTTAATGTTTTCATCGAAAAATTTCGACATACTATACTATGACGTTTTTTTTTTTTTGAATTTTCCAAAATTTCACGAAATGACTTTTTTTCCACCATAGAATCATTTTACATGCTATAATACGACCGTTTTCATGATTTTTTTCAACATCAAAAAAATTTAATGTTTTCATCGAAAAATTTCGACATACTACACTATGACGTTTTTTTTTTTTTTGAATTTTCCAAAATTTCACGAAATGACTTTTTTTCCACCATAGAATTATTTTACATGCTATAATACGACCGTTTTCATGATTTTTTTCAACATCAAAAAAATTTGATGCTGTCATCGGAAAATTTCGACATACTATACTATGACTTTTTTTAAATTTTTCAACATTCGATAAAATGACTTTTTACCACCATAGAATCATTTTACATGCCATAATATGACTGTATTCATGACTTTTTTCAACATACAAAAATTTGACGTTTTCATCTCAGAATTTTCGACATACTATACTATGACATTTTTTGTGTAAAGTTTTTCAACATTCGATAAAATGACTTTTTTTTAACCATAAAATCATTTTACATGCCATAATATGCTTGTTTCCATGATTTTTTTCAACATACAAAAAGTTGACGTTTTCATCGAAAAATTTCGACATACTATACTATGACGTTTTTTTTGTAGAATTTTCCAAAATTTCACGAAATGACTTTTTTTCCACCATAGAATCATTTTACATGCTATAATACGACCGTTTTCATGATTTTTTTCAACATCAAAAAAATTTGATGCTGTCATCGGAAAATTTCGACATACTATACTATGACTTTTTTTAAATTTTTCAACATTCGATAAAATGACTTTTTACCACCATAGAATCATTTTACATGCCATAATATGACTGTATTCATGACTTTTTTCAACATACAAAAAGTTGACGTTTTCATCGTAAAATTTTCGACATACTATACTATGACTTTTTTTTGCAAAATTTTCCAAAATTTCACAAAATGACTTTTATCCACCATAGAATCATTTTACATGCTATAATACGACCGTTGTCATGATTTTTTTCAACATCAAAAAAATTTGACGTTTTCATCGAAAAATTTCGACATACTATACTATGACGTTTTTTTTTTTGTAAAATTTTCCAAAATTTCACGAAATGACTTTTTTTCTACCATAGAATCATTTTACATGCTATAATACGACCGTTTCATGATTTTTTTCAACATCAAAAAAATTTGATGCTGTCATCGTAAAATTTCGACATACTATACTATGACTTTTTTTTTTAATTTTTCAACATTCGATAAAATGACTTTTTACCACCATAGAATCATTTTACATGCCATAATATGACTGTATTCATGACTTTTTTCAACATACAAAAAGTTGACGTTTTCATCGTAAAATTTTCGACATACTATACTATGACTTTTTTTTGCAAAATTTTCCAACATTTCACAAAATGACTTTTATCCACCATAGAATCATTTTACATGCTATAATACGACCGTTTTCATGATTTTTTTCAACATCAAAAAAATTTGATGCTATCATCGGAAAATTTTCGACATACTATACTATGACATTTTTTTTTAATTTTCCAATATTCGATAAAATGACTTTTTTCCACCATAGATTCATTTTACATGCTATAATACGACCATTTCCATGATTTTTTTCAACATAAAAAAGTTGACGTTTTTATCATAAAATTTTCGACATACTATACTATGAAATTTTTTTTTAATTTTTCAGTATTCGATAAAATGACTTTTTTTTTTTTACTATAAAATCATTTACATGCCATAATATGCTTGTTTCCATGATTTTTTTTTCAACATACAAAAAGTTGGCGTTTTTATCGTAAAATTTTCGACATACTATACTATGACATTTTTTTTTTAATTTTTCAGAATTCGATAAAATGACTTTTTATCACCATAGAATCATTTTACATGCTATAATACGACCGTTTTCATGATTTTTTTCAACATACAAAGATTTGACGTTTTCATGGTAAAATTTTCGACATACTATACTATGACATTTTTTTTTAATTTTTCAACATTCGATAAAATGACTTTTTTTTTTTACCATAAAATCATTTTACATGCCATAATATGCTTTTTTCCATGATTTTTTTTCAACATACAAAGATTTGACGTTTTTATCGTAAAATTTTCGACATACTATACTATGACGTTTTTTTTTGTAAAATTTTCCAAAATTTCACGAAATGACTTTTTTTCCACCATAGAATCATTTTACATGCTATAATACGACCGTTTTCATGATTTTTTTCAACATCAAAAAAATTTGATGCTGTCATCGGAAAATTTCGACATACTATACTATGAATTTTTTTTTTAATTTTTCAACATTCGATAAAATGACTTTTTACCACCATAGAATCATTTTACATGCCATAATATGACTGTATTCATGACTTTTTTCAACATACAAAAATTTGACGTTTTCATCTCAGAATTTTCGACATACTATACTATGACATTTTTTGTGTAAGTTTTTCAACATTCGATAAAATGACTTTTTTTTAACCATAAAATCATTTTACATGCCATAATATGCTTGTTTCCATGATTTTTTTCAACATACAAAAAGTTGACGTTTTCATCGTAAAAATTTCGACATACTATACTATGACTTTTTTATGCAAAATTTTCCAACATTTCACGAAATGACTTTTTTCCACCATAGAATCATTTCACATGCTATAATACGACCGTTGTCATGATTTTTTTCAACATCAAAAAAATTTAACGTTTTCATCGAAAAATTTCGACATACTATACTATGACGTTTTTTTTTGTAGAATTTTCCAAAATTTCACGAAATGACTTTTTTTCCACCATAGAATCATTTTACATGCTATAATACGACCGTTTTCATGATTTTTTTCAACATCAAAAAAATTTGATGCTGTCATCGGAAAATTTCGACATACTATACCATGACTTTTTTTAAATTTTTCAACATTCGATAAAATGACTTTTTACCACCATAGAATCATTTTACATGCCATAATATGACTGTATTCATGACTTTTTTCAACATACAAAAAGTTGACGTTTTCATCGTAAAATCTTCGACATACTATACTATGACATTTTTTTTTTAATTTTTCAGAATTCGATAAAATGACTTTTTATCACCATAGAATCATTTTACATGCTATAATACGACCGTTTTTATGATTTTTTTCAACATCAAAAAAATTTTATGTTTTCATCGAAAAATTTCGACATACTATACTATGACGTTTTTTTTGTAGAATTTTCCAACATTTCACGAAATGACTTTTTTCCACCATAAAATCATTTTACATGCTATAATACGACCGTTTTCATGATTTTTTTCAACATCAAAAAAATTTAACGTTTTCATCGAAAAATTTCGACATACTATACTATGACTTTTTTTTTAAATTTTTCAACATTCGATAAAATGACTTTTTACCTCCATAGGATCATTTTACATGCTATAATACGACCGTTTTCATGATTTTTTTCAACATACAAAGATTTGACGTTTTCATGGTAAAATTTTCGACATACTATACTATGACGTTTTTTTTGTAAAATTTTCCAACATTTCACAAAATAACTTTTTTCCACCATAGAATCATTTTACATGCTATAATACGACCGTTTTGATGATTTTTTTCAACATATAGAAATTTGATGTTTTCATCGTAAAATTTTCAACATACTATACTATGACATTTTTTTTTAATTTTCCAATATTCGATAAAATGACTTTTTTCCACCATAGAATCATTTTACATGCTATAATACGACCATTTCCATGATTTTTTTCAATATAAAAAATTTGATTTAATTAATTTTTCGTTTTTATCGTAAAATTTTCGACATACTATACTATGACATTTTTTTTTTAATTTTTCAGAATTCGATAAAATGACTTTTTATCACCATAGAATCATTTTACATGCTATAATACGACCGTTGTCATGATTTTTTTCAACATCAAAAAAATTTGACGTTTTCATCGAGAAATTTCGACATAGTATACTATGACTTTTTTTTTGTAAAATTTTCCAACATTTCACGAAATGACTTTTTTGCCACCATAGAATCATTTTACATGCTATAATACGACCGTTTTCATGATTTTTTTCAACATACAAAGATTTGATGTTTTCATGGTAAAATTTTCGACATACTATAATATGACTTTTTTTTTTAAATTTTTCAACATTCGATAAAATGACTTTTTTTTTTGCCATAAAATCATTTACATGCCATAATATGCTTGTTTCCATGATTTTTTTTCAACATACAAAAAGTTGGCGTTTTTATCGTAAAATTTTCGACATACTATACTATGACATTTTTTTTTTAATTTTTCAGAATTCGATAAAATGACTTCTTATCACCATAGAATCATTTTACATGCTATAATACGACCGTTTTCATGATTTTTTTCAACATCAAAAAAATTTTACGTTTTCATCGAAAAATTTCGACATACTATACTATGACTTTTTTTTTTAATTTTTCAACATTCGATAAAATGACTTTTTACCACCATAGAATCATTTTACATGCCATAATATGACTGTATTCATGACTTTTTTCAACATACAAAAAGTTGACGTTTTCATCGTAAAATTTTCGACATACTATACTATGACTTTTTTTTGCAAAATTTTCCAAAATTTCACAAAATGACTTTTATCCACCATAGAATCATTTTACATGCTATAATACGACCGTTGTCATGATTTTTTTCAACATCAAAAAAATTTGACGTTTTCATCGAAAAATTTCGACATACTATGCTATGACTTTTTTTTGCAAAATTTTCCAACATTTCACAAAATGACTTTTATCCACCATAGAATCATTTTACATGCTATAATACGACCGTTTTCATGATTTTTTTCAACATCAAAAAAATTTGATGCTATCATCGGAAAATTTTCGACATACTATACTATGACATTTTTTTTTTAATTTTTCAGAATTCGATAAAATGACTTTTTATCACCATAGAATCATTTTACATGCTATAATACGACCGCTTTTATGATTTTTTTCAACATACAAAAAGTTGACGTTTTCATCGTAAATTTTCGACATACTAAACTGACATTTGTTTTATAGAATTTTTCAACATTCCGTAAAATACCTTCTTTTCACCATAGAATCATTTTACATGCCCTGATATGACTGTTTTCATGATTTTTTTTTCAACATCAAAAAATTTTGACGTTTTCATCGAAAAATTTCGACATACTATACTATGACTTTTTTTGTAAAATTTTCCAACATTTCACAAAATGACTTTTTTCCACCATAGAATCATTTTACATGCTATAATACGACCGTTGTCATGATTTTTTTCAACATCAAAAAAATTTGACATTTTCATCGAAAAATTTCCACATACTATACTATGACGTTTTTTTTTTGTAAAATTTTCCAACATTTCACGAAATGACTTTTTTCCACCATAGAATCATTTTACATGCTATAATACGACCGTTTTCATGATTTTTTTCAACATCAAAAAAATTTGATGCTATCATCGGAAAATTTTCGACATACTATACTATGACATTTTTTTTTTAATTTTTCAGAATTCGATAAAATGACTTTTTATCACCATAGAATCATTTTACATGCTATAATACGACCGTTTTTATGATTTTTTTCAACATCAAAAAAAATTTTATGTTTTCATCGAAAAATTTCGACATACTATACTATGACTTTTTTTTTTAATTTTTCAACATTCGATAAAATGACTTTTTACCGCCATAGAATCATTTTACATGCTATAATACGACCGTTTTCATGATTTTTTTCAACATACAAAGATTTGACGTTTTCATGGTAAAATTTTCGACATACTATACTATGACGTTTTTTTTGTAAAATTTTCCAACATTTCACAAAATAACTTTTTTCCACCATAGAATCATTTTACATGCTATAATACGACCGTTTTGATGATTTTTTTCAACATATAGAAATTTGATGTTTTCATCGTAAAATTTTCAACATACTATACTATGACATTTTTTTTTAATTTTCCAATATTCGATAAAATGACTTTTTTCCACCATAGAATCATTTTACATGCTATAATACGACCATTTCCATGATTTTTTTCAACATAAAAAAGTTGACGTTTTTATCATAAAATTTTCGACATACTATACTATGAAATTTTTTTTTAATTTTTCAGTATTCGATAAAATGACTTTTTTTTTTACTATAAAATCATTTACATGCCATAATATGCTTGTTTCCATGATTTTTTTTCAACATACAAAAAGTTGGCGTTTTTATCGTAAAATTTTCGACATACTATACTATGACATTTTTTTTTTAATTTTTCAGAATTCGATTAAATGACTTTTTATCACCATAGAATCATTTTACATGCTATAATACGACCGTTTTCATGATTTTTTTCAACATACAAAGATTTGATGTTTTCATGGTAAAATTTTCGACATACTATACTATGACATTTTTTTTTAATTTTTCAACATTCGATAAAATGACTTTTTTTTTTACCATAAAATCATTTTACGTGCCATAATATGCTTTTTTCCATGATTTTTTTTCAACATACAAAGATTTGACGTTTTTATCGTAAAATTTTCGACATACTATACTATGACGTTTTTTTTTGTAAAATTTTCCATAATGCCATAATATGCTTGTTTCCATGATTTTTTTTCAACATACAAAAAGTTGGCGTTTTTATCGTAAAATTTTCGACATACTATACTATGACATTTTTTTTTTTAATTTTTCAGAATTCGATAAAATGACTTTTTATCACCATAGAATCATTTTACATGCTATAATACGACCGTTGTCATGATTTTTTTCAACATCAAAAAAATTTGACGTTTTCATCAAGAAATTTCGACATACTATACTATGACTTTTTTTTTGTAAAATTTTCCAACATTTCACAAAATGACTTTTTTGCCACCATAGAATCATTTTACATGCTATAATACGACCGTTTTCATGATTTTTTTCAACATACAAAGATTTGATGTTTTCATGGTAAAATTTTCGACATACTATAATATGACTTTTTTTTTTTAATTTTTCAACATTCGATAAAATGACTTTTTTTTTGCCATAAAATCATTTACATGCCATAATATGCTTGTTTCCATGATTTTTTTTCAACATACAAAAAGTTGGCGTTTTTATCGTAAAATTTTCGACATACTATACTATGACATTTTTTTTTTAATTTTTCAGAATTCGATAAAATGACTTCTTATCACCATAGAATCATTTTACATGCTATAATACGACCGTTTTCATGATTTTTTTCAACATCAAAAAAATTTGATGCTGTCATCGGAAAATTTCGACATACTATACTATGAAGTTTTTTTGTAAAATTTTCCAACATTTCACAAAATGACTTTTTTCCACCATAGAATCATTTTACATGCTATAATACGACCGTTTTCATGATTTTTTTCAACATCAAAAAAATTTAACATTTTCATCGAAAAATTTCGACATACTATACTATGACTTTTTTTTTTAATTTTTCAACATTCGATAAAATGACTTTTTACCACCATAGAATCATTTTACATGCCATAATATGACTGTATTCATGATTTTTTTCAATATATAGAAATTTGACGTTTTCATGGTAAAATTTTCGACATACTATACTATGACATTTTTTTTTTAATTTTTCAGAATTCGATAAAATGACTTCTTATCACCATAGAATCATTTTACATGCTATAATACGACCGTTTTCATGATTTTTTTCAACATCAAAAAAATTTGATGCTGTCATCGTAAAATTTCGACATACTATACTATGAAGTTTTTTTGTAAAATTTTCCAACATTTCACAAAATGACTTTTTTCCACCATAGAATCATTTTACATGCTATAATACGACCGTTTTCATGATTTTTTTCAACATCAAAAAAATTTAACGTTTTCATCGAAAAATTTCGACATACTATACTATGACTTTTTTTTTTTTTTATTTTTCAACATTCGATAAAATGACTTTTTACCACCATAGAATCATTTTACATGCCATAATATGACTGTATTCATGACTTTTTTCAACATACAAAAAGTTGACGTTTTCATCGTAAAATTTTCGACATACTATACTATGACTTTTTTTTGCAAAATTTTCCAAAATTTCACAAAATGACTTTTATCCACCATAGAATCATTTTACATGCTATAATACGACCGTTGTCATGATTTTTTTCAACATCAAAAAAATTTGATGCTATCATCGGAAAATTTTCGACATACTATACTATGACATTTTTTTTTTAATTTTTCAGAATTCGATAAAATGACTTTTTATCACCATAGAATCATTTTACATGCTATAATACGACCGTTTTTATGATTTTTTTCAACATCAAAAAAATTTTATGTTTTCATCGAAAAATTTCGACATACTATACTATGACTTTTTTTTGTAGAATTTTCCAACATTTCACGAAATGACTTTTTTCCACCATAAAATCATTTTACATGCTATAATACGACCGTTTTCATGATTTTTTTCAACATCAAAAAAATTTAACGTTTTCATCGAAAAATTTCGACATACTATACTATGACTTTTTTTTTTAATTTTTCAACATTCGATAAAATGACTTTTTACCGCCATAGAATCATTTTACATGCTATAATACGACCGTTTTCATGATTTTTTTCAACATACAAAGATTTGACGTTTTCATGGTAAAATTTTCGACATACTATACTATGACGTTTTTTTTGTAAAATTTTCCAACATTTCACAAAATAACTTTTTTCCACCATAGAATCATTTTACATGCTATAATACGACCGTTTTGATGATTTTTTTCAACATATAGAAATTTGATGTTTTCATCGTAAAATTTTCAACATACTATACTATGACATTTTTTTTTAATTTTCCAATATTCGATAAAATGACTTTTTTCCACCATAGAATCATTTTACATGCTATAATACGACCATTTCCATGATTTTTTTCAACATAAAAAAGTTGACGTTTTTATCATAAAATTTTCGACATACTATACTATGAAATTTTTTTTTAATTTTTCAGTATTCGATAAAATGACTTTTTTTTTTACTATAAAATCATTTACATGCCATAATATGCTTGTTTCCATGATTTTTTTTCAACATACAAAAAGTTGGCGTTTTTATCGTAAAATTTTCGACATACTATACTATGACGTTTTTTTTTTTGTAAAATTTTCCAAAATTTCATGAAATGACTTTTTTTCCACCATAGAATCATTTTACATGCTATAATACGACCGTTTTCATGATTTTTTTCAACATCAAAAAAATTTGATGCTGTCATCGGAAAATTTCGACATACTATACTATGAATTTTTTTAAATTTTTCAACATTCGATAAAATTACTTTTTACCACCATAGAATCATTTTACATGCCATAATATGACTGTATTCATGACTTTTTTCAACATACAAAAATTTGACGTTTTCATCTCAGAATTTTCGACATACTATACTATGACATTTTTTGTGTAAAGTTTTTCAACATTCGATAAAATGACTTTTTTTTAACCATAAAATCATTTTACATGCCATAATATGCTTGTTTCCATGATTTTTTTTCAACATACAAAAAGTTGACGTTTTCATCGTAAAAATTTCGACATACTATACTATGACTTTTTTATGCAAAATTTTCCAACATTTCACGAAATGACTTTTTTCCACCATAGAATCATTTCACATGCTATAATACGACCGTTGTCATGATTTTTTTCAACATCAAAAAAATTTAACGTTTTCATCGAAAAATTTCGACATACTATACTATGACGTTTGTTTTTGTAGAATTTTCCAAAATTTCACGAAATGACTTTTTTTCCACCATAGAATCATTTTACATGCTATAATACGACCGTTTTCATGATTTTTTTCAACATCAAAAAAATTTGATGTTGTCATCGGAAAATTTCGACATACTATACCATGACTTTTTTTAAATTTTTCAACATTCGATAAAATGACCTTTTACCACCATAGAATCATTTTACATGCCATAATATGACTGTATTCATGACTTTTTTCAACATACAAAAAGTTGACGTTTTCATCGAAAAATTTCGACATACTATACTATGACGTTTTTTTTTGTAAAATTTTCCAAAATTTCACGAAATGACTTTTTTTCCACCATAGAATCATTTTACATGCTATAATACGACCGTTTTCATGATTTTTTTCAACATCAAAAAAATTTAATGTTTTCATCGAAAAATTTCGACATACTATACTATGACGTTTTTTTTTTTTTTGAATTTTCCAAAATTTCACGAAATGACTTTTTTTTCCACCATAGAATCATTTTACATGCTATAATACGACCGTTTTCATGATTTTTTTCAACATACAAAGATTTGATGTTTTCATGGTAAAATTTTGGACATACTATAATATGACTTTTTTTTTTAAATTTTTCAACATTCGATAAAATGACTTTTTTTTTGCCATAAAGTCATTTACATGCCATAATATGCTTGTTTCCATGATTTTTTTTCAACATACAAAAAGTTGGCGTTTTTATCGTAAAATTTTCGACATACTATACTATGACATTTTTTTTTTAATTTTTCAGAATTCGATAAAATGACTTCTTATCACCATAGAATCATTTTACATGCTATAATACGACCGTTTTCATGATTTTTTTCAACATCAAAAAAATTTGATGCTGTCATCGGAAAATTTCGACATACTATACTATGAAGTTTTTTTGTAAAATTTTCCAACATTTCACAAAATGACTTTTTTCCACCATAGAATCATTTTACATGCTATAATACGACCGTTTTCATGATTTTTTTCAACATCAAAAAAATTTAACGTTTTCATCGCAAAATTTCGACATACTATACTATGACTTTTTTTTTTAATTTTTCAACATTCGATAAAATGACTTTTTACCACCATAGAATCATTTTACATGCCATAATATGACTGTATTCATGATTTTTTTCAACATACAAAAAGTTGACGTTTTCACGGTAAAATTTAACATACTATACTGTGACATTTTTTGTGTAGTTTTTTTTGTAGTTAACATTCGATAAAATACCTTTTTTTCACCATAGAATCACTTTACATGCTATAATATGATTGTTTTCATGATTTTTTCAACATACAAAAAGTTGACGTTTTCATCGTAAAATTTTCAACATACTATACTATGACATTTTTTTTTTAATTTTTCAGAATTCGATAAAATGACTTTTTATCACCATAGAATAATTTTACATGCTATAATACGACCGTTTTTATGATTTTTTTCAACATCAAAAAAATTTTGTTTTCATCGAAAAATTTCGACATACTATACTATGACGTTTTTTTTGTAGAATTTTCCAACATTTCACGAAATGACTTTTTTCCACCATAAAATCATTTTACATGCTATAATACGACCGTTTTCATGATTTTTTTCAACATCAAAAAAATTTAACGTTTTCATCGAAAAATTTCGACATACTATACTATGACTTTTTTTTTTAATTTTTCAACATTCGATAAAATGACTTTTTACCTCCATAGAATCATTTTACATGCTATAATACGACCGTTTTCATGATTTTTTTCAACATACAAAGATTTGACGTTTTCATGGTAAAATTTTCGACATACTATACTATGACGTTTTTTTTGTAAAATTTTCCAACATTTCACAAAATAACTTTTTTCCACCATAGAATCATTTTACATGCTATAATACGACCGTTTTGATGATTTTTTTCAACATATAGAAATTTGATGTTTTCATCGTAAAATTTTCAACATACTATACTATGACTTTTTTTTTAATTTTTCAACATTCGATAAAATGACTTTTTACCACCATAGAATCATTTTACATGCCATAATATGACTGTATTCATGACTTTTTTCAACATACAAAAAGTTGACGTTTTCATCGTAAAATTTTCGACATACTATACTATGACTTTTTTTTGCAAAATTTTCCAAAATTTCACAAAATGACTTTTATCCACCATAGAATCATTTTACATGCTATAATACGACCGTTGTCATGATTTTTTTCAACATCAAAAAAATTTGATGCTATCATCGGAAAATTTTCGACATACTATACTATGACATTTTTTTTTTAATTTTTCAGAATTCGATAAAATGACTTTTTATCACCATAGAATCATTGTACATGCTATAATACGACCATTTCCATGATTTTTTTCAACATACAAAGATTTGACGTTTTCATGGTAAAATTTTCGACATACTATACTATGACATTTTTTTTTAAATTTTTCAACATTCGATAAAATGACTTTTTGACCATAAAATCATTTTACATGCCATAATATGCTTGTTTCCATGATTTTTTTTCAACATACAAAAAGTTGACGTTTTCATCGTAAAAATTTCGACATACTATACTATGACTTTTTTATGCAAAATTTTCCAACATTTCACGAAATGACTTTTTTCCACCATAGAATCATTTCACATGCTATAATACGACCGTTGTCATGATTTTTTTCAACATCAAAAAAATTTAACGTTTTCATCGAAAAATTTCGACATACTATACTATGACGTTTGTTTTTGTAGAATTTTCCAAAATTTCACGAAATGACTTTTTTTCCACCATAGAATCATTTTACATGCTATAATACGACCGTTTTCATGATTTTTTTCAACATCAAAAAAATTTGATGTTGTCATCGGAAAATTTCGACATACTATACCATGACTTTTTTTAAATTTTTCAACATTCGATAAAATGACCTTTTACCACCATAGAATCATTTTACATGCCATAATATGACTGTATTCATGACTTTTTTCAACATACAAAAAGTTGACGTTTTCATCGAAAAATTTCGACATACTATACTATGACGTTTTTTTTTGTAAAATTTTCCAAAATTTCACGAAATGACTTTTTTTCCACCATAGAATCATTTTACATGCTATAATACGACCGTTTTCATGATTTTTTTCAACATCAAAAAAATTTAATGTTTTCATCGAAAAATTTCGACATACTATACTATGACGTTTTTTTTTTTTGAATTTTCCAAAATTTCACGAAATGACTTTTTTTCCACCATAGAATCATTTTACATGCTATAATACGACCGTTTTCATGATTTTTTTCAACATCAAAAAAATTTGATGCTGTCATCGGAAAATTTCGACATACTATACTATGAAGTTTTTTTGTAAAATTTTCCAACATTTCACAAAATGACTTTTTTCCACCATAGAATCATTTTACATGCTATAATACGACCGTTTTCATGATTTTTTTCAACATCAAAAAAATTTAACGTTTTCATCGCAAAATTTCGACATACTATACTATGACTTTTTTTTTTAATTTTTCAACATTCGATAAAATGACTTTTTACCACCATAGAATCATTTTACATGCCATAATATGACTGTATTCATGATTTTTTTCAACATACAAAAAGTTGACGTTTTCACGGTAAAATTTAACATACTATACTGTGACATTTTTTGTGTAGTTTTTTTTGTAGTTAACATTCGATAAAATACCTTTTTTTTCACCATAGAATCACTTTACATGCTATAATATGATTGTTTTCATGATTTTTTTCAACATACAAAAAGTTGACGTTTTCATCGTAAAATTTTCAACATACTATACTATGACATTTTTTTTTTAATTTTTCAGAATTCGATAAAATGACTTTTTATCACCATAGAATAATTTTACATGCTATAATACGACCGTTTTTATGATTTTTTTCAACATCAAAAAAATTTTGTTTTCATCGAAAAATTTCGACATACTATACTATGACGTTTTTTTTGTAGAATTTTCCAACATTTCACGAAATGACTTTTTTCCACCATAAAATCATTTTACATGCTATAATACGACCGTTTTCATGATTTTTTTCAACATCAAAAAAATTTAACGTTTTCATCGAAAAATTTCGACATACTATACTATGACTTTTTTTTTTAATTTTTCAACATTCGATAAAATGACTTTTTACCTCCATAGAATCATTTTACATGCTATAATACGACCGTTTTCATGATTTTTTTCAACATACAAAGATTTGACGTTTTCATGGTAAAATTTTCGACATACTATACTATGACGTTTTTTTTGTAAAATTTTCCAACATTTCACAAAATAACTTTTTTCCACCATAGAATCATTTTACATGCTATAATACGACCGTTTTGATGATTTTTTTCAACATATAGAAATTTGATGTTTTCATCGTAAAATTTTCAACATACTATACTATGACATTTTTTTTTAATTTTCCAATATTCGATAAAATGACTTTTTTCCACCATAGAATCATTTTACATGCTATAATACGACCATTTCCATGATTTTTTTCAATATAAAAAAGTTGACGTTTTTATCGTAAAATTTTCGACATACTATACTATGAAATTTTTTTTTAATTTTTCAGTATTCGATAAAATGACTTTTTTTTTTAGTATAAAATCATTTACATGCCATAATATGCTTGTTTCCATGATTTTTTTTCAACATACAAAAAGTTGGCGTTTTTATCGTAAAATTTTCGACATACTAAACTGACATTTGTTTTATAAAATTTTTCAACATTCGATAAAATACCTTCTTTTCACCATAGAATCACTTTACATGCTATAATACGACCGTTTTCATGATTTTTTTCAACATCAAAGAAATTTGACGTTTTCATCGAAAAATTTCGACATACTATACTATGACGTTTCTTTTGTAAAATTTTCCAACATTTCACAAAATGACTTTTTTCCATCATAGAATCATTTTACATGCTATAATACGACCATTTCCATGATTTTTTTCAACATACAAGGATTTGACGTTTTCATGGTAAAATTTTCAACATACTATACTATGACATTTTTTAAAAATTTTTCAACATTCGATAAAATGACTTTTTTTTTTACCATAAAATCATTTTACATGCCATAATATGCTTGTTTCCATGATTTTTTTTCAACATACAAAAAGTTGACGTTTTTATCGTAAAATTTTCGACATACTATACTATGACGTTTTTTTTTTAATTTTTCAGTATTCGATAAAATGACTTTTTATCACCATAGAATCATTTTACATGCTATAATACGACCGTTTTTATGATTTTTTTCAACATCAAAAAAATTTGACATTTTCATCGAAAAATTTCCACATACTATACTATGACTTTTTTTTTTGTAAAATTTTCCAACATTTCACGAAATGACTTTTTTCCACCATAGAATCATTTTACATGCTATAATACGACCGTTTTCATGATTTTTTTCAACATCAAAAAAATTTAACGTTTTCATCGAAAAATTTCGACATACTATACTATGACTTTTTTTTTTAATTTTTCAACATTCGATAAAATGACTTTTTACCACCATAGAATCATTTTACATGCCATAATATGACTGTATTCATGATTTTTTTCAATATATAGAAATTTGACGTTTTCATGGTGAAATTTTCGACATACTATACTGACATTTTTTTTTTAATTTTTTAAACATTCGATAAAATGAGTCTTTTCCACCACAGAATCAATTTACATGCTATAATACGACCGTTTTCATGATTTTTTTCAACATCAAAAAAATTTGACGTTTTCATGGTAAAATTTGACATACTATACTATGACATTTTTTGTGTAGTTTTTCAACATTCGATAAAATACCTTTTTTTCACCATAGAATCACTTTACATGCCATAATATGACTGTATTCATGATTTTTTTCAACATCAAAAGAATTTGACGTCATCGAAAAATTTCGACATACTATACTATGACGTTTTTTTTTTTTGCAAAATTTTCCAACATTTCACAAATGACTTTTTTCCACCATAGAATCATTTTACATGCTATAATATGACTGTTTTCATGATTTTTTTCAACATACAAAAATTTGACATTTTCATGGTAAAATTTGACATAGTACACTATGACATTTTTTGTGTAGTTTTTTTTGTAGTTAACATTCGATAAAATACCTTTTTTTCACCATAGAATCACTTTACATGCTATAATATGATTGTTTTCATGATTTTTTCAACAAACAAAAAGTTGACGTTTTCATCTCAGAATTTTCGACATACTATACTATGACATTTTTTGTGTAAAGTTTTTCAACATTCGATAAAATGACTTTTTTTTTTTTACCATAAAATCATTTTACATACCATAATATGCTTGTTTCCATGATTTTTTTCAACATACAAAAAGTTGACGTTTTCATCGTAAAATTTGTCATACTATACTATGACTTTTTTTTTTTAATTTTTCAACATTCGATAAAATGACTCTTTTGCACCACAGAATCAATTTACGCAATATAATACGACCGTTTTCATGATTTTTTTCAACATCAAAAGAATTTGACGTCATCGAAAAATTTCGACATACTATACTATGACTTTTTTTTGCAAAATTTTCCAACATTTCACGAAATGACTTTTTTCCATCATAGAATCATTTTACATGCTATAATACGACCATTTCCATGATTTTTTTCAACATACAAAGATTTGACGTTTTCATGGTAAAATTTTCGACATACTATACTATGACATTTTTTTTTTAATTTTTCAACATTCGATAAAATGACTTTTTGACCATAAAATCATTTTACATGCCATAATATGCTTGTTTCCATGATTTTTTTTCAACATACAAAAAGTTGACGTTTTTATCGTAAAATTTTCGACATACTATACTATGACGGTTTTTTTTTGTAAAATTTTCCAACATTTCACGAAATGACTTTTTTCCACCATAGAATCATTTTACATGCTATAATACGACCGTTTTCATGATTTTTTTCAACATCAAAAAAATTTGACGTTTTCATCGAAAAATTTCCACATACTATACTATGACGTTTTTTTTGCAAAATTTTCCAACATTTCACGAAATGACTTTTTTCCATCATAGAATCATTTTACATGCTATAATACGACCATTTCCATGATTTTTTTCAACATACAAAGATTTGACGTTTTCATGGTAAAATTTTCGACATACTATACTATGACATTTTTTTTTAAATTTTTCAACATTCGATAAAATGACTTTTTGACCATAAAATCATTTTACATGCCATAATATGCTTGTTTCCATGATTTTTTTTCAACATACAAAAAGTTGACGTTTTTATCGTAAAATTTTCGACATACTATACTATGACGGTTTTTTTTTGTAAAATTTTCCAACATTTCACGAAATGACTTTTTTCCACCATAGAATCATTTTACATGCTATAATACGACCGTTTTCGTGATTTTTTTTCAAAATATAGAAATTTGACGTTTTCATGGTAAAATTTTCGACATATTATACTATGATATTTTTTTTTTTAATTTTTCTCCTCATCTTCATCTTCAACTGCTTATCCGGGGTCGGGTCGCAGGGGCAACAGCTCCAGCAGGGGACCCCAAACTTTCCTTTCCCGGGCCACATTAAACAGCACCGACTGGGGATCCCGAGTCGTTCCCAGGCCAGTGTGGAGATATAATCTCTCCATCTAGTCCTGGGTCGTCCCCAGGGTCTCCTCCCATCTGGTCGTGCCTGGAACACCTCCCTAGGGAGGCGCCCAGGAGGCATCCTTACCAGATGCCCGAACCACCTCAAGTGGCACCTTCTAACGCAAAGGAGCAGCGGCGGAGAGCTTTGCCTTCCAGCTCAGCTCTCTGTTCGTCACAACGGTGCGGTACAGCGACTGCAATACCGCCCCCGCTGCTGCGATTCTCCGGCCAATCTCACGTTCCATTGTTCCCTCACTCGTGAACAAGACCCCGAGGTACTTGAACTCCTTCACTTGGGGTAAAGACTCATTCCCTACCTGGAGTAGACAATCCATCGGTTTCCTGCTGAGAACCATGGCCTCAGATTTTGAGGTGCTGATCCTCATCCCAACTGCTTCACACTCGGCTGCGAACCGATCCAGTGAGTGCTGGAGGTCGCAGACCGATGATGCCAGCAGAACCACATCATCTGCAAAAAGCAGCGATGAGATCCTCAGCATAACAATCCGCAAACCCTCCTCCCCCCGACTACGCCTCGATATCCTGTCCTTGAATATCACGAACAGGATTGGAGACAAGGCGCAACCCTGGCGAAGGCCAACCCCCACCGGAAACGAGTCCGACTGCCGAGAACCCGGACACAGCTCTCGCTTTGGGAGTACAGGGATTGGATGGCCCTGAGAAGTGACCCCCTCACCCCATACACCCGCAGCACCTCCCACAGTTTACCCCGGGGGACCCGATCGTACGCCTTTTCCAAGTCTACAAAACACATGTAGACTGGATGGGCATACTCCCAGGCCCCCTCAAGGATCCTTGCGAGAGTGAAGAGCAGGTCCGTTGTTCCAAGGCCAGGACGAAATCCGCATTGTTCCTCTCCAATCCGAGGTTCGACTACCCTCCTATCCAGCACCCTAGAGTAGACTTTACCAGGGAGGCTGAGTAGTGTGATACCCCTGTAATTGGCACACACTCTCTGGTCCCCCTTTTTGAACAGGGGAACCACCACCCCGGTC
Source organism: Pterois miles (assembly GCA_947000775.1). Lineage (NCBI taxonomy): Eukaryota > Metazoa > Chordata > Actinopteri > Perciformes > Scorpaenidae > Pterois > Pterois miles. Next base: position 636,081 of record CAMQGK010000334.1, read on the forward strand.
TGCCACTCTTTAGGCACTGTCCCAGACTTCCACTCAATGTTGAAGACATTGCCCCTCCACACCCAGAGCCTTCAGCATTTCTGGGCGAATCTCGTCAATCCCCGGGGCCTTGCCACTGCGGAGCTGTTTAACTACCTCAGTGACTTCCCCCAGGGAAATTAACGATGATCCCCCATCAGCTTCCAGCTCTGCCTCTATAAGAGAGGGCGTATCAGTCGGGTTCAGGAGTTCCTCAAAGTGCTCCTTCCACTGCCCGGTTACCTCCTCAGTTGAGGTCAACAGTGTCCCATCCTTACTGTACACAGCTTGGATGGTTCCCCGTTTCCCCATCCTGAAGTGCCGGACAGTTTTCCAGAAGCACCTTGGTGCCGACCGAAAGTCCTTCTCCATGGCTGCGCCGAACTCCTCCCACACCTGCTGCTTTGCATCCTTTACGGCAGCTGCTGCCGCCCCACGGGCCCATCGGTACCTTGCAACTGCCTCCGGAGTCCTCCGAGATAACATATCCCGGAAGGACTCCTTCTTCAGTCGGACAGCTTCCCTGACCACCGGTGTCCACCACGGTGTTCGAGGGTTGCCGCCCCTTGAGGCACCTAAGACCCGCAGGCCACAGCTCACCGCCGCAGCTTCAGCAATGGAAACTTTGAACATTCCCCTCTCAGGTTCAATGCCCCCAGCCTCCACAGGAATGCTAGAAAAGCTCCGCCGGAGGTGTGAGTTGAAGATCTCTCGGATAGGGGCCTCCTCCAGACGTTCCCAGTTCACCCGCACTACACGTCTGGGTTTACCAGGTCTGTCCAGAGTCTTCCCCCACCCTCTGATCCAACTCACCACCAGATGGTGATCAGTTGACAGCTCTGCCCCTCTCTTCACCCGAGTGTCCAAAACATGCGGCCTCAGATCAGATGATACGATCACAAAATCGATCACAGATCTTCGGCCTAGGCTGCTCTGGTACCAAGTACACTTATGAGCATCCTTAAATTTTTCAACATTCGATAAAATACCTTTTTTCACCATAGAATCATTTTACATGCTATAATATGACTGTTTTCATGATTTTTTATGTCGAAAAAAGACATAGTATTGTCTGTCAAAACAAGTCATATTATGTTGAAAAAAGTCATAGTATAGCATGTCAAGAAAAAGTCATAGTATAGTATGTCGATAAGTCATTGTACAGTGTGTCGAAACAAGTCATATTATGTTGAAAAAAATTCATCGTATAGCATGTCGAAAAAAATTATCGAATGTCGAAAAAAATTCAAGGATATGCTGAAAAAAAAGTCATAGTATAGGATATCGAAAACTGTAGCGAGTGTCCAACAGACAGTGTGTGTGTGGTTGTCGGTGGTGTTCTAGCTGTGAACGTAGCAGCAGAAGTGTGTACAGTTTATTTGTTGGTGAAGAAATGCTACAA